>JPJZ01000949.1:0-21313 GCA_000750815.1 Pseudogymnoascus sp. VKM F-4516 (FW-969) | reverse complement strand
TGGGGCGGTGAGTGATGTGCAGTATTTGAAGACGGTGCTGTTGCAGTTTTTTGAGCAGAGGGATAGGAAGTTGCAGCAGCAGCTGGTGCCGGTGTTGGGGAAGCTGTTGAGGTTTGATGGGTGAGTCTTTCTCTTCTGAGTGCGTAGGGACACTGTGCTAACGTGGTGTAGGAATGATGAGAGGAAGTGGAATGCGGCTATTGCTGCGAAGTAGGAGATATGGAGGTGATTTATTGTGTACTATATGTGTGTGTTTGCTGTGTAGATAGGGGGCGGGTCGGGGGAATAGCATCAGCATCAGCATCAGCGACGGCCTCTTACTGCTTTGGGATGGGGAATATATATGAACAGAGGGGGTAAGGGTACATAAATGGATGTCGTTGAATATTGTGTGCATGGTGTATGAGGGGTGAGTTGAGGGTAGTGTGGGTGGTCCCTGAGGGTCTCTGCATCACAGGGGAGCTTCACTCTGCATCATGGGTAGCTTCTCTCTCTGCATCATGGGCCTTACCACTGGTAGTGTTGAGGTTAAACTCCCACTACAGCAATGTATTATTATACCAATCTATACACATACTATACCAAAGCATCACGGAGTATCATTACTCCATGCAGCAGTTTTAAGCTTCGGCCACTATCCCAAGCCCTCACTATCGAGCCGCTCTAGGTTCAAGCGTCACACCCAAGTCCCCGGGCGATCTCTGGCGACAATATACTGTGGTGGTAATGGGGTAGTAGTGATTTGGCACGGGGAATTTATGTATTATCCGGTGATCAGGGGTTGTTCCTGGCGCAGTGACACACGGTGACAGAGATGACTTACTCGGTGCAGCTTACAGTACATATGCCACCAGCGACTGCTTGGTGTAGTACTGTTACTGTGGCTAAGTGGTGGCGGGGGTAATGGATTCAGGTTTATACAAATAACTTGGAAGAGCATTGATGTAAGTGATCGGTACAAGGGAGTGCTGGTGATGGTACCTGCGGCGCGGGGCATGGCGGGTGGTGGGATGATGTACTCCCGCTGTACTCTCCACCGCTCATGTTCTCGTAGTCCCCATACAAACTGTTTTCGTCCTGACCGCCGCTCGCCGTCTGTTCTGTCCCTGGTACTCGTAGCTCTCCTAGCTGTACTCGGTACGTGCAGCTTGCCCTGTGCGGTTAAGTGTGGAGCGGTACTGGATACTTGGTTTAAAACTAGGAGTGACGACACACGCACGTTTCTTGCTATCCTGCTCTTACTACAACTTCTCTTCAAACCTCGAATTATTCTCTAAGCGCGCACCCCCTTCCAAGCGCTCAAATTACACCAGCTAGACACACAGCTGGATCATCCAAATCCCGTAAATTACCTCCCTCACCCTTCTATTTTCTCTAAGCGCGCACCCCATTTCAGCCCCTCCAAGCGCCAGCCAGATCCAGCAATTCCAGCAATTCCAGCCCAATCCATAGCTAAACCCACCAAAACCCACAGCCACAGCTCACTCAAAGACAGAGGAGTACAACAGAGGTACGGGTAGTTGGCTGCGCGTTAGAGAAACTTGCAGTATATTTTGTACCGTGCACTTCTCTATAAATCTCTATAATCTCTGTACTGCTGATGTCACTTTTAATCCACACCCCCCTCTAGCCGCCAACTTCGCTGGCAATTGCCCCCCCTCACTGCCCTCACCCCCCCTCCCTCCACTTCTTCCTTCCCCTCATCGCTCATCGCCATAACCAGAATCAGTGAGATGAGAGCGGAGTACTGTAGACAACAGACAGATAGAAGTACTCTACTCCATAATATTGTACTGTACACTACTTGAAGAGTACACCACACAGAAACCAGCCAATTGCTCTCCACAACAACAGCATTCTCTCTCTCTCTACCTCTCTCTAACTAACTAACCACCTACTATCCTATCTCTTCTCTTCATTTTCTCTCTCTTACCAATATCTTCACATTTATATCCTATCCCCTTCTACTCTCACCACACCACCCACCCTCCCCGCCAAAGCTGAATGAAGCCAGCTCCTTATACGAATCTCCCCGCCATCTTCTTATTCTTCTATTGAAGCTTCATTCATTCCCATTTTATACCGCTCACATCCATTACGAAATATACTGTTGCTGCCGTGTTATACCCCCCAACAAATACACATTATACACCGTTCCGTCACAGAAAGAGAGAAAAAGCCCGGACTTTGCCCAGAAATCCACAACCCACCACACAACACCACCACCCACCACCACCCCAGTACGGTTGTCCGAGTAGTGTAGGAGCGCCAACTCGAATGTCCCCCACGGAAACAGCCCACCTCCTCCACCACCAAGATCCCGCGACGATGACCTCGACCGGCCAACAGATCAAGGCCGCTGCCATCGCAAAGGCAAAGAGCGCTGTCAGCTCAGCCACAACAAACGGGAGCAATGGGAGTGCGAGCAAGAAGCGCAGAGGAAACAATCAGCTGAAACCCATCATCACAAATGAGAGCCCGAAGAATGCGGATACCCCCCCAACCATGGCTTCCAATTCTACCGCTGGAAAGTAAGTTGAAACTCCCACCTCCCCTTTCCCCTCGCCCCCCTACCTCTCCTCCCCCGCTCCTTCCTTGCCGCCCCGCTGCCGCTGTATGTGGCCGCGCTTCTTTCAAGCGCATGTTTCGGATTTTTTTTGGGGCCAACTCCCAAGCGCATACAGCACGGTTGCATGGCGCGATCGATTCGGCTCTCTCTTCCCCGCCACATCAAGAATCCCAACCCCGACTAACACGGTTTGCGTGTGTTTAGGAGCAGCGGGACGACCAACTCTCCGCTTTCGCACAAGGGCGCAATGAACAACCGATCGCCGTCATCGACATCGTCGCGCGACGAGGCCGAGACGACGGCCGACGAGGAGGACTCGGAGGACTACTGCAAGGGCGGATACCACCCGGTGCAGGTGGGCGAGAAGTTCAAGGATGGCAAGTACACGGTGGTGCGCAAGCTAGGGTGGGGCCACTTCTCGACAGTGTGGCTGTCCAAGGACGGCGTGACGGGCAAGCACGTCGCGCTCAAGGTTGTGCGGTCGGCGGCGCACTACACCGAGACGGCCATCGATGAGATCAAGCTGCTCAACAAGATCGTGGCTGCCAACCCGGAGCACCCGGGGCGCAAGCATGTCGTCAGCCTGCTCGACTCGTTCGAACACAAGGGCCCCAACGGCACGCACGTATGCATGGTGTTTGAGGTGCTCGGGGAGAACCTGCTCGGTCTGATCAAGCGCTGGAACCACCGCGGCATCCCGATGCCGCTGGTCAAGCAGATCACGAAGCAGGTGCTGTTGGGATTAGACTACCTGCACCGCGAGTGCGGGATCATCCACACGGACCTGAAGCCCGAGAACGTGCTGATCGAGATTGGCGACGTGGAGCACATCGTCAAGACGTTTGTCAACCAGGACGAGGTCAAGAAGGAGGAGAAGAAGGATAACCCCAATGGGCGCCGGCGACGCCGGACCCTCATCACGGGCAGCCAGCCGCTGCCGAGCCCGCTGAATGCGAGTTTCAACCATGCGGAGCTGTTCCGCAATCCGGGCGGCAGCTCCATCTCGAGTTTGAACGAGATGATGAGTGAAGGTAATGAGAACCCCATCCGAGGGGAGAGTGCTTCTTCGTTGGGCGGCGTCGTAATGAGTGGTGCCATCACAGGATCTCCGAGCACGACACCCACGACAGATAAAGAACAGAGCCAGAGAGAAAAATCAGCGTACGTCCTTCCCCCCATACCCGCCTCCATACCCTCCCCCACCACGAAACGAACCCGCTCTAACCTTCCCGCAGAGACATGTTAAGTAGAGAAGTATCCGGCATATCATTAGACAAGAGCTCCTCGACAGCCGAGAAGCCCCAGCCGCCCTCCGACCCAGCATTCGAGAAGATCAGCGTCAAGATTGCGGATCTGGGGAATGCGTGCTGGGTTAACCACCACTTCACCAACGATATCCAGACGAGGCAATACCGCTCGCCCGAGGTCATCCTTGGTGCCAAATGGGGCGCCAGTACGGATGTGTGGAGTATGGCTGCTATGGTACGTCCTATCTCCCCCCCTCGTTCCCGTCCCATTACCCCCACATCTCCCCCTATCAGAGCCTATAACTAACCCCCCCCTCAGGTCTTCGAGCTCATCACAGGCGACTACCTCTTCGACCCCCAATCCGGCACCAAATACGGCAAAGACGACGACCACATCGCCCAAATCGTCGAGCTCCTCGGCCCCTTCCCTCGCAACCTCTGTCTCTCAGGCAAATGGTCGCAAGAGATCTTCAACCGCAAAGGCGAGCTACGCAACATCCACCGTTTACGTCACTGGGCCCTGCCCGATGTGTTGAGGGAGAAGTACCATTTTAAAGAGGCGGAGGCGAAGGGGGTGGCGGAGTTTTTGATCCCGATGCTCGAGTTGACCCCGGAGAAGAGGGCGAATGCGGGGGGGATGGCGGGAGGGAAGTGGGTTGGGGATGCGGTGGGGATGGAGGGGGTGAAGATTGAGGGGTTGGAGGTGGGGAGTAGGGGGGAGGGAATTGAGGGGTGGGCGCAGGAGGTTAAGAAGGCGAGGTGAGCCTGGGGCTGAGGGAGGTGGATCTAGGGAAAGCACATAGGACGGTGGTCGGAGGACCGGACGGTGGAGGTAGATGAGGGGGTATACAAGCGTGATGCACGACGGGGTCGGCGCGATGGGGGGCGTTCGTAGATAGAAATCTGTTTGAGATGCTACAGTATGTGTGCGTAATGAGAGGCGCTGGTGTGCCTCCCCCTCTTGCTCTACCTGCGTGCACCACACCTTATCATACAATCAAATCCCAAAAGCTACTCCACTAACGAGTTAAGACGATGAGGTTAAATCATATTGTGGACTTATTTCCTATGTTGTGTGCTGTTACTACATTCCCCCCTCCTTTTCCCCTCCCATTCCAATACCAATGCCGTCAAACCTACACCCAACTCCTAACCTAAATGATACAACAACCAAACGCATCCCGCCCAGCAGTCACCACACACCCCTCACCTCTTCCTCGGACTCCTCTGCGGCGTCTGCGGCGGCATCAACGCCGCAAACATCGGCCCCCCACTCCCGTCCCCATACCCCCCGGACGCATGCCTCGGCGTCGGCGGCGGCTGAATCGCACCCCACCCCCCATACTCTCCCGCGCCCTGACTAGGCCACGGACTCGGCGGCGGTGGTTGCTGGAAGAACTGCTGTGGTTGCTGCATCTGGTGGTCCATCTTAGACCTGTATGCCGCGAACGCAGTATTGTTGACATATCCGAAGACCAGGAATGTGGCGACTACGAAGAGCATAGTCTTCAGGCTTATAGGCTCGATAAACTCGTTTACGATACGCGCGAATGTGTGAGCGGAGATCTTGGCGCGGCCAACTTGCGTGGGGTCGGCTTGCATGCATAACTCCCACTCCCTACACGCCGTAGCCATAGCGGGCACGCGGAGGTGGGGAGCGCAGTTATTAGTCGTCCAGTGCGAAGTACACACCGCGATATCATGGTGCGCGTCGTCTATCGCGCGCGCCTCTTCCTTCGAGACGTCGGATTGGATGGTCCGGATGGAGGAGTAGATGAGGTACATAGCCACAGCGACGAGGAAGGAGTTCAGGATGAGTTGCGCGTAGTAGGAGAGCAGGTGTGGGAGGTTGGGCCTGGACTCGATGCCCGAGAGGAGGGAGGAGAACCAGCCTTGTGGTGCGGGCTGGGGGATGTGTTGGCGGCGGGAGTGCGAGTCTGAGGAGGAGCCGGAGTCGATGGAGCCCCGACGCGAGATGACGGGGTCGCGGTCGTGGCGCCGACGCTTCCGCGCTTTTTGGGCTACGGCGTCGGAGAGTTTGCCGCGGCGGGGTGTGTCGCGGCCTGGGGAGCCGAGGGCGGAGAGGCCGTAGCGGCCGAAGATTGGTTTTTTTGTCGAGGAGAATGCGGGCATGGTTGACGTAGTCGCGCGGGGCTTAGGGTCGGGTGTGTCTTCTGTGTCTGCGTTATCCCCTGGGGAGGATTCGGCGCCCGACGCTTCGGAGAAGAGGTCCACGTCGAAGGGTTTGCGGGGCGTGGTGAAGGACGGGTTGCGGAAGGGGGTGGCGGGCGTGGAGTGTGCGGCGAAGAAAGAGGGCTGGGAGGTGGTGGTGGGGGGTTTGGAGGGGGATTCGAAGCCGCCTGTTCGGAAGAAGGACGTTAGCATGAGGGTTTGGGAGGGAGGGTCCATGGGTGCATCGCCGGCGACGGGGAGGGTGCCTTACGCTTCATGCCCTGTTGCTTCTGGGTTAATTGGTAGAAGGGCGAAGTGACGTCGGCGGGGCCGGTGGTCTGCCATTCAAAGTCCATAGGGACTTCATGAGTGCGTCTGTCCATTGCGGGTGGGTGTGCGATGATGTTTTTGTTCTTTGGGTAGGGAAACAATGGATGATGCTGTGAGGGCATCACTTTCGTAGATTTCCGTAGCCAGGACAACTATGGGCCCGTTGTAAACAAAGTTTCGGTGGGGTCTAGACCGGGTTTAGTTATAGCCTTTTTAGGTTTGGCGCGGTCCAGTGACTTCTTGGCGGTTCTGGATTGTCACGTGCCTTGGAGTTTGCATGGCTGACCACATGTGGGAATGTCGCTGTCTGTAATGGATTAAAAGTGATATGGCAGGAGATAGATCATTGAACTGTGAAAGGAAATTATAAAGGACATTCATCCATGATGTTGATTTAAATTAGAGTTGAAACAACTCTAAAATATTATGTTTTTTCTGGTCCGATATTTCTCATAAATATGATCAAAAGTAAAAAAAACAATGGCAACCGTTAGATTTTAGCAATGTGTTGGCTGAATCAAAGAATATGTATACCCAAACCCAACCTGTAAACTATTCTGGTAGTGCAATGGCCATTGACACCGGGCTTGAACATAAAATACCTGCTAACACCAATTCGGATATCAGTACGTGTTTTCCTTCCGCATTCCTCAGCATATCCATCACATTGGTGTGCCCCTTTGAAGTCGCTGCATCTAATGCACTTCCATATTTACCCCCAATGAGCTCCACATCTGCGCCTGCATCTAGTAACATCTCCACAATATTCTCGTGCCCTTGTTTTGCCGCTGCATGCAATGCGGTATGATACTTGCCCCCCACCGCGTTGATATTCGCCCCTCTATTAAGCAACAACTGCACTACTTCGCTATGGTTAGTTGCCGCAGCAGCTTGAAGGGGGCTTCCGTAAAAGCCAGACTGGAGATTTGGATCAGCTTCATGGTCTAAAAGCATCTTGACTACAGTCATGCAGCCGTGATGACACGCAGCTTGTAGAGCACTGCCAAATGCCCCACCCACACGGTTGACATCTGCACCGAGACCGAGTAGATCCCCAACAACTTTCTCATGGCCATTTAGCGCAGCACATTGCAGAGTGTTTGCATATAGGCCGCATTGATGGTTAACATCTGCACCATACTGTACGAGCAGAGATACAACCTCTGTGGATCCATTGATTGCGGCTACCTGTAGTAGTGTGCCATCGAAATATTCAGAACTTCTAACATCCCCGCAATGTATGAGCAGTAGCCTCACGACCTGCTCGTTGCCACTTTTACAAGCAGCAAAAATGGGGCCACAATAGCCTCCATGGGCATTTAAATCGGCTCCTCGTTCAAGCAGTAACTGAACCACACGAGTTCGACCCTTATGACTAGCTGCTTGTAAGGCACTGCCATACATACCCCCTTCGACGTTGACCAGAGCTCCTCTATTGATGAGAGCTTTGCAGGTGAGATCGTGGCCTTCTGAGGCTGCTGCATAAAGTGCGGAACCGAAAATTTCGCCTCGAGCATTAACATCAGCTCCTGCATCAAGAAGCAAGCAGGCTGTTCCCGTATGGCCGCCAATTGACGCTGCGGTTAGAGCCATTGTAAATATGCCTTCTGTGGTATCCACAGCACAGTTTTTCTCGAGCAAAGCTATAACCATGTCCTCGCATCCAATGGATGCGGCTGCTTGTAATGCATTGCCAAAATGTCCTCCTTGAGCATGTACATCGGCTCCGTGATCTAAAAGAAGTTCGAAGCATCGATGATTTTGACTCACACAAGCAGCTTGTAATGCCTGGCCGTAGTATCCGCCTTGAAGATTCACATTAACGCCATTTACAAGGAGACGCCAAAGCAGCACGTGGAGACCCCATAGCGCCGGGTAATACGCAGCAGATGGGGGTGGTCCCATGATTTTGTACGCACCACCCTCGTCCAACTTCACGTCATAGAAGGCTTGGTACCAAAACAAGTACTTTCGCGATTCAACTATTGTCCATATTTGTTCAAAGAGGTGCGCTACATTCCGCTGCGCTTGCTCCTCACGACAGTGGATGAACCAGTAATTGGCCGCATAATTGTAAAATGGATAATTGACGAGCCCCGGCCTAAATTCGCCATCGTATTTGCCAGGACCAATATCAAAGTCGTCGTAAGCTAGGTAGGTGAGACACTTCCGGCTGATTTCCTCGTCGGCATTCGACTTGGTCATAGCGAAATATGAGACAGGGCTCTTGAGTATTCTTGAGGACTGCAAGTATTCTTGGACTGTATAATGCGATAGACCAAGATATCTACCAGTAGTGGCCAAGAGACTTCTCACATTCTTAACAAGATGCTCAGGGGTATGGAATCGGTCGTCGGGATCTAAGGCAGTGCTGTCATCTTCAATGACTACAGCTTCGGCTATCTCTTCCATTGTCATAGGACGAGCCGCAAAGACGATTAGTTGAAATGTTCGTCGAATAAGCTCTTTTTCCTCTTCTGACTGTATACCCAGAAGAATTCTGTCGTAGCTCTCATCAAGGGTTTTGGGCAAGCTTTTTAGAGCGTTACGGATTGCCTTTGGCCTCCCAAGTGGTTTCAGAGCGTCCAATTGGCAAACAACCCATCGAAACCTATATATGTGTTAACAATGTGACCAACGGGTCAGAAAGTGTAAACTTGCATTCCTTTGGCCCCAGCAACTAGCTCCTGAACAATCTCATTCTGTAAATCAACATTAAGATCTCGGAGAGATTCTATAGCTTTGATTTGTCTATTCACAAAAAGCTCGACATCAAGGGCAACATCTGAACCCTCTATCGCGGCTGAGTAGATAGACTTCTCAGAGAGCGACTTGTGGATATCATATTCGCTACGGCTCGTTAAGAATATTGACGCGCATTTGCTGTCTATGAATTGACAAAGAACAGGTAGTAATACCGGGCGCTCTATACACTCGTCTAATGCATCCAGTGCTACATAGACCTTATTGAAGTATTTTTGGATGACAAGAGTTAGTATTTTAAGAAGTTCATCTGGTGATGGACGTGTCTTTTTGTCTTTGTATTTTTTCCAAAGGGCATGGATCTCTTCAGGAATCTCTGTCAGTATATTGGCGAGTTGATTGATAAGTGAACATAGCATTCCTTCCGTGTGCTGTTTCTCGGAGTTCCGGAAATCAAAGTAGAAATATACTACGACAGATATAGTGGCTTTCTCTAGTTTGTCCACAATGGGTTGCGATCTGGATTGGAGCTCCTGTATCACCGTAGAGCTGCTTAGTGTTAGAAACATGGTAAAAAACACTTATCATCCTGATAGGATGATTAGTGTCACTAAGGAGTTGGTAAACTCACCATATGATGGTCTTCCCTGCTCCAGCTGCATCACTACTTTAGAAAATGGCGGGTAGTATATTAGAATATGGACAACGTACGGATGGCATGCAACCAAAAGGTCGAGTTATCTCTCCTCGCCCATTCCGAGAAATCACTTCCTTCAATAAGCCAGAGACCAGTTCCAGGCTGTTGGAGCCTGCATGCATTAACATGATTTGCCTCAAAGTCAACTGTTGAGAGCCAATGGAGAGTCTCATAGTATCGATCGGCTGTAGAGAATCAGCAAGGAAAAAGGCCATTGATTGGAAAATGGAGTTACATACCCTCTTGTTTCTCCTTTTGAGAACTAGCTATTTTGTCCGAGGCAAGTGAGAGTTTCGTTATGTGATTATCAATGTTCAAAATCTCAGAGTGGACCTTTTCTTGTCCGTGTTGCAATTCACCGAAAGCAAGTTGGATATTCTCTTCGATAGCACGGGATAATTTTCTAGACCGGAGAGTTGATTAGCAGGCCGGCACAAGGCAGGAATCAGCTCCTCTTGATGTGAGAAAACTGGCAGCTTGAAATCAAATCTGCACGACGCAGCCTATAACGAGGTGTGATAGAGAATAATAAAAGGCATACATATGATCGGAGGATAGTGCAAGCATTAGTAACCCTCTTAGGCGTTCAATCCGACTTTTTGCTTCCAAGAGCTTCTGGCCGCCTGTGGCTGCAGCGATTATACTGCCCAGTTTTTTTTTCTCCAGACCTTCAATGATGTGAAGCACATCTTGTAGGACCACTGTGCACGCTGATAGCACCCCGTCGGGTTGGTTTAGCACCTCTAGCGCCAATAAATCCTTGGGGTCGTGGTTATGGGAGACACTGAGATGGCCGTGGAGTGTGTTGAGGATGCCTTGCAAGGACATGAGTTCTGACATGACTTCTACCAGCTCTTTAGGCGGGTTTTTAATGCCGCGATAGCATTTCCATCCTGTCGCCACTACCTTGCAGGTAGCGTCAATGACCTGGATGATACTTGACGCGACCGCGAGCCCTGCAATTGCTTCGGCCATGATGACGAACTATTATTTTGATGTTTCTTGTCATCTGGAAGTGTGAGGAAAATGTAGCTTAGCCTTTCCTTCAAGATATACGTTGGGGAACTATTGCAATTGAGGCGCTTCTTATGTGGCTGTGCATACAAAGAGCATCACACCAATGTGAGCATTCAGGCAGGCGCAGATACAAGGCTGCCGCTGATGTCTATCCTCCCTCAAATTTGAATATTATCTTATGTATGTGCAAATTAGAGAATTTACTCGAATAGGCTATATTAGTGAAAGTTATTGAGGACTATCGTCCGTAGTGCTGCAAATGAAATAGCACGCTGACGGGCTGCTAAGAGGGGTTGCCAGCCCCATGATAATATACTGCGTTTTGCCCTGCCTATCTCTTGCTAGTTGAAATATTCAGCTGTCTGTAGTGGAATCCCAGCGTGCGGCGGGTTACATAATTATCGGACAGGGTCCATTTGGCATGCGTTGGCGGTGTTGTGAGCGAGGCAAAAGTACAGTACGTTGTTGAGTGGACCCTGGGTCGGGCCGTCGCCAAGAAGACCCCTACCATGAATCCATTGCTCGCAAACCAAGTCCGTGACGCAACATTATAGCACGAAGCGAACCGTCTGGCCTTTCTTTAAAATGCAGTACCAGCTATCAGAGGTATGTCCTGAGGATGCTGATACGTTGGTTCGTCGGTGTGAGTTTCCTGCAATGAGGCAAGACCCGTTGCAGATGATCATGTTCCCTAATGGGGATCCAAGTCCCAAGGAGAAAGAAGAGGAAATAAGATGGTCGATTGAGGGCCTACAAAAAAGCTTAGAGAAAGACTCTTGCTATTTCCGCAAAGTGACCGATAGCTCTGGTTGTTATGCTGGCTTTGCTATCTGGACTTTGGATCCAAGCAGTACGGAAACGGGGCACAAGACAAAATCGACCCTGAAGCGCGAGTCATGGAATCCTGCATCACTAGATGTGAGAGCTTGGATGGAAGTCTCCAAACGGCTCAGAGACGAGCGCCAAAGAGCGTTGTATGGCCAACATAACATCTGGAGTAAGTCCGACACCATTTTCGCAGAAAAAAAGATCTAAGCCCCGCGCCAGGATTAAATACGATATCGGTCGCACCAGGGCATCAAAGCAAGGGCGTTGGATCTATGCTGCTACAATGGGGATGCGATAAAGCAGACTCTTGTGGCTGGAATTCTTTTGTTATGGCATCTCCTGACGGAGTCCCTCTGTATAGCAAATTCGATTTTAAAGCCGTAGGGCAGGTACAGACAAAGCATGGCGTCTTCACAAGTATGTTTCGAGAATCAAGGCCGTTTACAGAGATGAGTGATGGCGACACTGATGATTTTATGAAGCATTAAAAGGGTCAGTAAAGTAGTTATTTCTACAGTTATATTACATAATTTACGCTAAGCTGCAACGTATTGGCGATTGTAACTCGATGGCTTGTATTCTCATAACTGACTTCTACCTAGTTTTGACTCAGCCTCACACACCAGTATCTCTAATATATAGATGCCTTCCATGTTGGCAATTGAATTCACCGGTTTCATACAAACAAACCTCTTTCACATATCTTGATCTCCTCACTTCCAGAGATTTTGATCACAGGAGCACTATTATTTTGGCACCATTTCGAGTTGAGTTTCTAATATGTCCCATAATACCCATCTAATTGTGGACGCGCATCCGTCTGCAAACCGCGAAGATATCGATGCTCTTCGAAGAGTAGTTCGCGCTGGAGATCTGCAGGGCGTCCAAAACACATTCTCTGACTGGCTTGAAGACGATCCTACAAATGTTTTGAAGATATCAAGTTTTTATCTTTGTATAGAAGATGCTGTTCAATGTGACCAGTACGAAATTCTCACTTATCTTCTATCGCAAGGTATTCTTCTCGACATTCTTGATGTCGCCATGGCTGTCTGCCATAAGAAACGACGCGCTCTTGAAATCTATCTTGCCCATGGATGGAACATCAACGATCCCAGGACCGATCTTCAGCCTCCTTTATTGAGGTATGTTGTGAACTTTGACTAGAGTACCCCAAACTTACATGGCGCAGCATAGGTATAAGGGATGAAAAGATGGCTCTGTGGTTTTTAGACCATGGGGCTGATCCGAACGCTGAATGTGACTATGATTATACCCCTCTCTCCGTGGCAATGGTCAAGGCGTCGTTTGCCACTATCAAGTTGTTGTTCGATCGTGGAGGCTCGGTCGAACACGGCCAACTACTCCATCATGTCGCTGTACGACAGAAGCCAGACCGCATTAAGATCCTGAATTTCATTCTCAAAAAGGGAGCACCAGGGATGAATAGGCTACTGCACCAGCACCGGCACGCTAACTATTTATCTCTCGAGTCTGCAGGCCTGGATACTCCATTAGGAATGGCTGCTAGAGTGGGGGCTCTGGATATAGCACAGCACCTTTTAAAACACGGTGCGGATCCTACAATTAGGAACTCACTAGGAGATCTGCCGATTGATACCGCAGAATATCATAATAATTTAGACATGGTCGCGCTTCTATCAGAGTATAGTGCGACATCGTCAAACCATTAACAGAGCTTTAGCAACGACGAATCAAAGAGCCTCTTAGCTCCACCGCTCCCTACTCTCTGCATATCTCAGAAATTTTGGCAAACTATTAGCTGCTAGGTTCATAATTGCGGGAATAAGCGTTGAGCGACGCTTCGGACTTGTGGGGTCCGATGGGCGTCATGTGAGACCAGGCTCAACCCGAAAGCTGATACTGGAATAGACGAGATATATCCTTTGATTTTAGGAAAGCACAGTTATTTTCAGAAATTGATACTGTCCTTATATTATCCAATCGATGGCACGGAGACAGCAAGGTTTTATTCTACTAGACTCGGAACTCGGGACCGTCAGACTCGGTTTCAGGGTTGGTAAACATTACCAAGTGTATTGCTCCAATCTATAGGCAATGGCAGATACAAAGAGGGGATAGGGGGGGGGGGTGTTACGCAATATATGCCACTTATATCGGAGGAAGCGACGATCTTAGGATATGGCTAGCTTGCTGTCAATTTCTTCGCCATCACCACCTGCTCCAAAGTTATGCCCATAAATTTACGAGACAGGAATACATACATATATGTCACTATCCCCAATTAGTCATTCCACTCCCCAGTGCCCAAACTTTAATTCTCCGCAGGTGGGTTCTTTCTTGGGCGGGTTCGGGGTTCCTTTCCGTCGGCGTTGCTGTACGCTCCCATTTTGGTTTCTTCGGTTCTCCACATATCCCGGCCAATTCGCAAATATAATTCCGCGACATGTATAGCCTTTGACGACATATAGAGAAACATAATAATATGCCGTACTATTTTAATCACTCCATCTTCTCCGGATTGCGGCGTGCACGAAAAAGAATGGGCGCGGAGCCTTGCGTGCGAGGCTGAGAGTTGGAGGGGTAACGCCAAGCCACTAGTGAAAATCCCCGTCATTGATAACGGGGGATGAAGACCGACGCCTTGTGCCGAGATAAGAATATCAAGTTCCCGATGCCCGTGGGATTTTCGATTCCGACTTTCTTTTCAAGCCCACTACCTCCTTCTCTTACTATATATTGACAATATAGGGTCAATTGGGTCTGCTCTTCCTCCTATATTCACCTTGTGCAAAATCCGAGCTTGCTATCGTCCTCTGTCACTACATAGGTCCTCGTGGATCTTGGGGCGTACGAGGTACCTCGGCGGCATAGCTGATAAAAGTTTTGGGAGACGCCACCACAGCTTCATTTTCACCACCCTCAAGGAATTTTTGATCCGGTAAAGGATCTATCTTCAAAATGGCAGCTATCCGAAGTGCCATGCGCACAAACTTGCGCCAATTGGCCCCGGGCTCTCGTCCCAGAGCTCCATTATCCAGAGGGTCACGGGCATGGGCCTGTAACCAGTGCCCGCGCTCTGTGGCTTCTGTTGGCCTCCGAACCTACTACTCAAGCTCACCTGCAGACCCAGCAAACCGAACTGTGTCACCGAAGGAGGAGCGTGATGTCTTCGCACCACTAGACTCCTTTGCAAGGAGGCATATCGGACCTACCCCATCGGCGACGGAGGAGATGCTCAAGGTTCTCGACCCACCCGTGAAGAGCCTCGATTCCTTCGTTGAGTCAGTAGTCCCGTCGTCTATCCTTACTGCGAAGGAGTTGAAGATCGATGGCCCAAGCAAGGGCGTCATGGTGGATAACCTTCCTATCAATGAGGAAGGGTACTCCGAGTCGCAGCTCACCACACGTCTTCGATCTATCGCCTCCAAGAACAAGATCCTCCGCAGCTACATCGGCTGTGGATATGCTGGAACGAGGACACCAGAAGTTATCAAGCGTAATGTCCTAGAGAGCCCGGGGTGGTACACCAGCTACACCCCCTACCAGCCCGAGATCAGCCAAGGGCGTCTCGAGTCGCTCCTGAACTTCCAGACCATGGTATCTGACCTTACCGCGTTGCCGATTGCGAACGCTTCATTGTTGGATGAGCCAACTGCCGCAGCTGAGGCCATGACATTGTCCATGAACATGCTTCCGGCCTCGAAGCAGAAGAGAGAGAACAAGACCTTCTTCGTCAGCCACCTCGTGAACCCACAGACTGTCTCCGTTCTGCAAAGCAGAGCTGACGGTTTTGGCATCAAGATCGAGACTGGAGACGTGCTGAAGGATGGCAGCGCGCGTGTCAACGAGCTTGGAGATGACCTTGTTGGTGTTCTGGTTCAATACCCTGATACCGAGGGTGGAGTTGAGGACTTCAAAGCCTTGGCAGACATCGTGCACGGACACGGATCCACCCTCAGTGTGGCAACGGACTTGCTCGCCCTTACTGTTCTTACCCCACCTGGAGAGTTTGGCGCAGACATCGCTTTCGGAAATGCGCAGCGCTTTGGTGTTCCGTTCGGATATGGTGGACCTCACGCCGCGTTCTTCTCCGTCTCCGAGAAGTACAAGCGCAAGATCCCTGGCCGCCTCATTGGTGTGTCGAAGGACAGACTCGGCGATCGTGCACTGAGACTGGCTCTGCAGACTCGTGAGCAGCACATCAGACGCGAGAAGGCAACCAGCAATGTCTGCACTGCTCAGGCCCTCCTGGCCAACATGAGTGCCTTTTACGCCGTCTACCACGGCCCCAAGGGCCTCAAGGCTATCGCCGAGAGGACCATTGCTTGCACCAGAATCCTCGAAGAGGGTATCAAGAGACTTGGCTTCGAGATCGGATCCAGGGGCAAGGATGATGAGGGCAGAGCGCTGTTCGATACCATTACTGTCAATGTTGGAAATGGCAAGGCTCAAGAGGTCCTCTCATGGGCTGTCAAGGAGCGTGGCATTAACTTGAGAATGTTCGATGAGAGCCGCATTGGAATCACCTTGGATGAGACTATCGAGGAGCACGATCTCCAAGATCTTCTCTCTATCTTCAGCCAGTTTGCACCAAAGAAGGCGGATATCCAGCTTTCCCAAATCGCCAAGGAGCTCAACGGCTCGACAGCTAAGACCTCGAAGCCTCTCATCCGCACATCGGAGTATCTCACCCACCCAGTCTTCAACTCTCACCACTCCGAGACTGAGCTTCTGCGCTACATCAACCACCTCCAGTCGAAGGATCTCTCGCTGACCCACTCCATGATTCCCCTCGGCTCTTGCACCATGAAGCTTAACTCCACCACGGAGATGATCCCCGTCACCTGGCCCGAATTCTCATCCATCCACCCATTCGCCCCCGTCGACCAAGCCACGGGCTACAAGACCCTCATCGACGAGCTCGAGTCGGATCTCGCCACCATCACCGGCTTCGATGCCGTCTCTCTGCAGCCAAACTCCGGCGCTCAGGGTGAGTTCGCTGGTCTCCGTGTCATCCGCAAGTTCCACGAGCAGCAGCCTGGCGGCGAAAAGCGTGATATCTGCCTCATCCCCGTCTCCGCCCACGGCACCAACCCTGCGTCTGCCGCGATGGCAGGTATGCGCGTTGTAACAATCAAGTGCGACACCAAGACCGGTAACCTGGACATGGCCGACTTGAAGGCTAAGTGTGAGAAGCACAGCGCCCAGCTCGGAGCCATCATGATCACATATCCCAGCACCTTCGGTGTCTTCGAGCCCGAGGTCAAAGCTGCCTGTGAGCTTGTTCACCAGCACGGCGGACAGGTCTACATGGACGGCGCCAACATGAACGCCCAGATCGGTCTCTGCTCTCCCGGCGAGATCGGCGCTGACGTCTGCCATCTCAACCTGCACAAGACTTTCTGCATTCCCCACGGTGGTGGTGGACCCGGTGTCGGACCCATCGGTGTAAAGTCTCACCTCGCACCCTTCCTGCCCGGCCACCCTCTGATCACTACCGGTGGTGAGCACGCCATCGCGCCCGTCAGCGGTGCCCCATGGGGTAGCGCAAGCATCCTGCCCATCTCCTGGTCATACGTCAAGATGATGGGCGGCCGCGGTCTCACCCACGCCACCAAGATCACTCTCCTGAACGCCAACTACCTGATGTCACGTCTGCGCGCTCACTACCCCATCCTGTACACCAACGCAGAGGGCCGCTGCGCACACGAGTTCATCCTCGACGTTCGCGGCTTCAAGGAGACTGCTGGCGTCGAGGCGATCGATATCGCCAAGCGTCTTCAGGACTTTGGTTTCCACGCGCCAACGATGAGCTGGCCAGTGGCGAACACGCTCATGATTGAGCCTACTGAGTCTGAGAGCCGAGAGGAGCTGGACCGCTTTGCGGACGCTCTGATTGCGATTCGCGCGGAGATTAAGGATGTGGAGGAAGGCCGTGTTGCCAAGGGCGAGAACGTCCTGACCATGTCGCCGCATACCCAGAGGGATCTGCTTGTGGGCGAGTGGAACAGGAGCTACACGCGCGAGCAGGCTGCGTACCCTGCAGAGTGGTTGAAGGAGAAGAAGTTCTGGCCTACCGTGACGAGGTTGGATGATTGTAAGTTATATTTACTCCCTTCTACAGTATTGCATTTCTAACACACAACTAGCATACGGAGACCTGAACCTCTTCTGCACTTGCAGCCCTGTTGACTCCATCGAGTAAGGTGCATAGCTCTTATAGCACGACGTAATGTATTCAACACGAGCATTAGACGGGCGTTTATTTTGTATTTTCTGAGCGAGCGGCTAGACACGCACGCGGCGTCTTTGGGAAGGAGAATATTTCCGGGATAGGGAAAAAGGGATAGGGCTTCAACTGCCATTTACTATGTTTATTGGAGGGGAAGTAGATTGTGGTAGTTCGATCAAAGAAACTTTTAGACTTCACTGTTTGTCTGGTGCTTAATTTGCGCGATGCTTACTTTGTGTGGTTGAAAGGGGGCGGGGTTTGTACGTACGATGGCAATGGCGGGCCTGGAACTCCACACCCGGTGGGGCAGGGGACGGAAGTCCGTACATCCAGTCCCCCTTTTATACCTGGGCTACGAAGTCCGTAGCATGTCCTTATCAACTCTTTTATGCCTGGCGATATCGGACTGTTTCCGGTTGTATATTCTTGTACGGCAGCTCTCCCCGTAATAGCAATGGCCTTGCTCTCAGCCGGTTAGCCCAAGTCAGGCATGCCCAGTCGTGGAGCGATAAATAGGAATTACGTTTCAGGCAAACAGATCTGTAGCCAAGGACGCTGTGCATATCATTTGAAAGGCTTCTCGAGACAATCGCGGCTTGGAACAGAGAGGGAAACTTAAACTTATCTGTAAGCAAGCTCAGGGGCCGTGGGAGTGGTATGGTGAGAGACTTCCTTTCAGCGGCGAGAATTATTCTCCAACAGCATCAACCGACGGTAAGACAGTTCCGTCAACAGCACTTCTTGAAGCGGAAATCCAAGGCGTCGAGGAGAAAATAACCAAAGTGAGCTTAGAATATGATGAACAACGAGGTTTGTCTCTGGCAAGTCTCGTATATCCGTCGCAAAGAAATATTCCAGGTGGAATGGGCTCGAGCGAGAAGATCTCGATCTTCTGTCGATTTAATATACCTCAGACTAGGCAAATATTTCACTTGAAAGACGGGTTCAAGTGCGTGAGACAAAGGAAAGACAGTGTTATCATGAATATGGATCTGATAGATGCCCTAGAGAGTACGGAAAGCTCGCAATCACCATAAATAGGCAGAAGCGCACAAACTTGCAGGAGTCTCCCTCCAAGGAGTGAACTTTTCAAGATTCTGTACAGTTAGTCTAGTGGGCAGCGTTTGCTCTCCCCCTACGCCAACCGGATGCCCAAGGTTTCTCAGGATATCATGGGAGTCTATGATATAGCGAAGATTTTGGCGGTTAAAATGTCCCGCCGGCAGCAGATTTGATCGGCGGCGAGAAGGACCCGTCAACAGGACCTATCGGTGGTAAGAATATCTGGCGGTGGGAACAAACCGTTGTCCAAATATTATGGCGCGTCCGAGTAATGAAGCATCCACGATACCCATGGCAGCGTCTCCGCTTATGTAGCCTTGTTAACTCTTTGCAGTATGCCGCCACTTATCCACCTTCAGACCATCCTCTCTTATAAGCCCTCGATCAAATAAACACCACAAACACGTAAAATCAATCACCGCTTGCCGCGGCCCCATTTTCCAAGCCTCGTGAAGAACTTCCAGAACATCTGCCCCCACATCTCCCCCCGCTTGCCAGAGAGAGAGAGGAGCTCAAAAAGAAAGCCAGGCGTGACGAATAAGAGACATATTTTCCTCGACTCACCAGGCAGGTCCAGCAACCTTTTCCCGTCTCTCTTTCGCTCCTTCTCACTCTTGCTCCTTCCTCTTTTGCTCCTTTGCTCCTTTGCTCCTTCCCATTTTTGTTCCTTCCTTGCTTTGACTATTCCTCCCTTCCCTTCGTTCCTTACCTGCTCTGCTCGTCTTTCCCTTCGTCCCTTCCGCTCCTATATCTCCCCATCGCTCTTTCCCTCGTTCTCTAGTCCTCTTGCCCGCTCATTCCATTTCCTTCACCCGCATTACCTCTCACTCTTCCCCTTCCACTCACGACTCCGATAAACGGCAAGAGCAAAATACACCCACCCATAGTTCCATTTTACGGTGGCGCATCAGATCGTGAAAATATATGGGTGCAACACGCCGTTGGAGAAGGAAGTAATGCGTCGAGCCCGAGCGAGTACGACTCCTCTAGTGATGATGCCGTAAGTTCAAGTTCTGACATCAATTGGTAGTAACAGGCGCCGTGGTGAAAATTTTAACGACGAGAAGCACACCGGTGAGAATACATACCAGCAATGACAGCAACCCCCCTTCCCACCCCGCCTTCCAAAAATAGGGGTCGCTCGAGACAACACACTTCTCCCGCACCAAACCCGTGCACCAAGCAGCCCAAGCCAACCCACTCCATAGGTGAAGGTCATATTTACGTGCTATCCGATAAATCAGTTGAGGGGGGAGAAGGGGACGGTATTTATACGTTTTTGGCAAAGGATGACCGCGATGTTTCTGCCCAATCCCGGGTTGGATACGGAGTGAGCTGGTTGCTTACTCGCGAGCTTGAATTTCCGCATTGGGTAATAACGGCGTCAGGCCATTTTCGAGATCCATGCTCACGCCGACAGCCTTCTCTAAACGGAAGCTTACTCCACAAATCACACTCACGCATTCGGCACAAATCAATATAACAGCAAAAAAATCAATAAAGCTCCTACACTCCCACCCCCCAATTCCATATCCCCAACACCCCCCCTCCCCCTCCATGTTACCCTCCGTCTCCAACAGCTCCCTTTCCATCCAGCGAACCAGTAATAGCAGTAGCATCGCGCATATCTAAAAAAGACCGTCTTCTCTCCTCCTCGCTCCCCTCTCTCTTCACCTCCTCCTCCTCATCAACCTCCATCATCAACGTCCCACTTTCACTCCTCGCCTTACTATCATGATCACTATACACCCCCTCCTCCCCATACTCGCTCCCACTCGCACTACCACTCGCACTATCCTCCCCCTCCACACCAGCCTCAAAACACTCCCTCGCCTTTTCCCCAACAGAAAACGTATACCCGTCCACATTGCTATACCCCATCCACTCCCCAGCAAGCCCGGCAATCTGCACGCCCAACCAAATAATCCGTTCCGGCCGATGCTGGGAACGCGTACTCTCCGCCTCAAGATAATGCGTTTCAGGCTCCACATTCTCATTCGCGAACCACCCCTCCGGAAAGTAGTCTTCTGTGAAGCCGAGGCCCTGCATGGCGAATTCCTCGGGGAAGGGACGGAAGATATCCTTCGCCGGCGCTACCTTGTCATGCGCGCCTGCGATATCGAGTTGAGATGGATCTAGAGGCATGGTTGAAGTGGGCGGAGAGAGCGGTGTAGTTTCGAGGCGTGGTGGTGAGGGGCGGCCGGAGTCGGGGATAGGGACGTCGGAGGATTCGATGGTGGCGCGGTTGGGGGGGTAGAGGACCGCAAGTGCGTTGAGAGAGCGCACGAGAGAGGTCCAGGGGAAGTGGGGGTATATGAGCGAAGCGGCAGCGGGGCGGCTGCCGAGGTAGCGGATGAGTACTAGGGTGACATGGAGGAAGGAGAGGGTGTTTGGGTCGCCTATGCGGTTGAGGTGGATTTTAGTGGTTTGAATGAAGAGGCAGAGGGCAGCAGTGAAAGTTGCTGGGTGGG
>JPJZ01000948.1:0-34842 GCA_000750815.1 Pseudogymnoascus sp. VKM F-4516 (FW-969) | reverse complement strand
GGGGGGAGGGGGCGGGGGGGTTAGGAGTATGGACTAACCTGCATGAGCAGCTTCCGGTCCTCCTCAATAGTCTTGTGCGTATCCTCTGCCTCCTGCTTCTGCTCCGACTTGACGGTGACGTTGAGGTTGATGCGGATCTTCTTGTTCTTGAAATCGTAGTTTAGGGAGAATTTGGTGTCGGGGGTGTAGGTTGGTCCTTCGGGGGACTGGAGAAGGACCTTGGCGCGGAGGAAGATGGCCATCTGGGGGTCGAGGACCTCTTGGCTCAACTGCGTCGCCTTCATGATCTCGTCGTACGTGTTGACGTCGCGCTCGTTGAACAGGAGGAGAATGGCTATCTGGTATGTCGATACTTGGAACGTATACGGGATCTTGCTCGTCTTGGTGTAGTTTGCCTTCACCTCGCCCTTGCCAAGCTGCCACAGCCATGTTAGCTTGCGGCCACTGTGCTTCTGGTTGTAGAACTTCTGAAAGCGCTCGTATGCCTTCACAATCTCCGGCGGGGGCGAGAACGAAGTGGTAGGTGCGTTCAGCGGCCAGAATCCCGTGCCTAGAATCGAGTATGTGGCATCAATGACACCTGCTGAATCGTCGTTCTCAACCAACTTGGCCTCGAACGCCTTATACCCGCTATTTAAATCTTTCGAGATCTGCATGTCCTGGAACATGCGCTGCAGCTTATTTGTGTACTCGAAACCGCAAGCTTCTTTCAGCTTGCTGATCATACTCGTCTCGGCATCGTCTGATGACGACGTGGTTTGGACTAACCGCCGCGCAAGCATACGAGAATAAAACTTTTGGAATACATCCTTGTCCTCGATGTACTTGAAAACTGTCATGATCTGTGTCAGGGTATCCTCGAGGTCGCTCTCTTCGGCGCTGCTGGCGCTCTTCTTTAGTAACGAGTCTGTATATTTTGCTAGGAGCTCCGGCGATTTGTTTGTCCCAGACTTGCACACAGAGTTCCGGTTCACAAACTCCCTGCACGCATTGTCCAACGAACGTGTAAACTCGGGCTCGTCCTTGAAGGCCTTCTTGACAAGTGTTTGGTACTGTGTGTGGATTTCCAGTAAGGCGTCCACGTAAATCTTCGGCTCCATTTTATCCGCATCTGCTGCAACCTTTGCAATGGCTGCAAGACCTGCTTTCCGCACATGCGCCTCGAACTTTGTCCTTAGCGGATCCAGGCCGTCAGGTATCCTTGCAAGAAGGTTATACATTCGTTGCATATCTTCCACCCTGTCATCGTCCAGAAGCGACTGGAACTCGTCTCGAAGGACAGAGGAGTGGTCTCCAATCAGGGCTGAGTTGCAGACCTTTCGTAATGCCGAAATAATATCGGGATGCAGATACATCTTCACACGCTCCTCCTCTTCATCCAGTCGGATCTCGGCCTTCTTCATGTATTCGACAATACTGTTCTCGGCCACAAACTGCTTTGATTCTTTCTGGTAGAAGTCCTTGGTTGCCTCTAGGAATGGCTTCTCAAAGTTGAACCTGTACACATCTAGAGTGCCCTTGGTTGAGTCTGCCTCATCCAAGCCCAATGAAACAAAAGAGTCGACTATGCTCTTGATCTGACTGTGCTCAATGGTCTCTCCGTTACGTTGTTTCTCTACCATCTTCAGCACCGCTGCCATTACCTTCTCATGGACTGCGCCGAACAGATACACACGCCATTGCACCAAGTGCAATGTATAAACGTCATAAACATTTTTCTTCCCCTCATCCATCTCGCGTTTTACCCAATGTCGATTGAGGTATCGGAAGAGATGGTTTATGTATTTTGCTGCCGTCGTGTACCGGTCCCATTCTCGAATGTAAAAGGTAAGTAGGGCTTCGTCGACGTGCTTTTGTGACTCGACGACCAGACCCTTCAGATAATGGACGAGATATTTGATGAGATTTTGGTATAGTTCTTCGCCGAGAAGGTGGGCTGACATCCGTTAGCTGAGCAAAAATACCCCTCGTTGAAATGCTTACCGCCACGATGAGCACCACCAATAACACCAGTAGTTGTGGAGCTGATAGCTTTTTGGGAAGTACAGAAGTTGTGAACGGCCCTGCCATAGTCAGTATGTGCCCACTTCTTGCGCATCTGCTGTTCTCACGTATAAACTCCCATATACTACCCAGAGAGTTAGTGAGTTCCGGTTCGGATCTGGATGCTTACTTACAGTATTCATGTCGATACCGCTTTGTAGGTCAATCATTATCTTGGATATTCCAGCCTCGAGATATGTCCACCTTTGGGCAGGTTCACGTCAGTAAATGCTGCGCCCACAGTTTCTACCAAATTTACTCACGTTGCCTGCAAATCCTCTCTATTCGGCATAGGCGGCATCAGCATGCTTCGTGTTGCGACCGACATATTGCCGGATATCGAATGAGCGTGGCAGCGTGCCTATCGGAAAGGTGAAGTTGACGACAAGAAATGGTGGCCCAGTCCCCTCTATTGTAGCGGTCTCTGATCGTATGTTCGGTAGCGATCTGTTCGATCACAGGTTGGTTCGAACCAGGCACGTTCCAGGAGAGGCTTCTCGATTCTTCTTGGCGCAGGTAGACTCGGGCTGTATTACTCGTGGTCGTTGAGGGGTGTAATGAATGCCCTGGTGGCCTATAATGAACGATCTTGTCAATGACGTCTCAAGGTAAAAAGCGCACATGGGCATTCTTTACGATAGCAGCGTTAAAAGAAAAGCGGGTGAACTCAAGCAAACTTACAGATTCAGTGAAGGCTTTGGTCTCGAGGGTATAAACCGAGTGCTGTTGGAAATGATATGTCACGATAGCCCCAGTCGATCAAGTACTCAAGTGCATGGCGGCTGTCAGGCAGCCGCAAGGTTCCCGCCCTCCGTTTAGGCGCGCGGGCTTGGCATCTAATCGGCGTGGGCAACGACCACTTATATTAAGTCTCAACGCCTACATCATATTTTTACTTAATGGGGCTCATATTGAACGCCGAGGTCTTTAATTGATTCTTAAATGAATAATTGGGTTTAAATTGTCTATTACTCCGTTCTATTGAGGTTGGCAAACCGGAAGCAGGTTTTTTCGTCTTTGCCACGATCATTAGCTCTATAATCTACCAAGGTCACACCATAAGTTAACCAAGAAAAGCACCATCCTCTCTCACGCCATGGCTCAGAGCGATGCTGAAAGACGCTCGGACTCGGACCCTGATGTATTCCCCTGGCATCTAGGAGTCTTCGATGCTCATTGCCATCCTACCGATACGATGAGCTCAATCGACACCATCCCTCATATGAAGGCGAATGTTCTGACAGTAATGGCCACAAGAGCACAGGATCAAGAGCTTGTGGCGAAAACTGCTGCCGTACATGGAGTCAACTTGGAAAGTTTCAAGCAACATGGGACAGTCACCGGATCTGTTATTCCGTGCTTTGGTTGGCACCCGTGGTTCTCTCATCAAATGTATGATGATGTTGGCAATGCTTCTGGACCTTCAGATCCGACCCAGAAAAAGATTAAACACTATCAGTCTGCTTTGTTGCCAGCCCCTGAAGATCTGCATTATATTTCATCCCTTCCTGAGCCTTTTTCGCTGTCAAAGTTCCTTGACGAGACGAGAGCATACTTGGAAATGTACCCCCTCGCACTTGTCGGAGAGATAGGTTTGGATAAGTCATTTAGGATCCCAGAGAAGTGGGAATCTGAGCTCGAGAAGTCTAGAGATATGGCAATCACTCCTGGGGGAAGAGAAGGCCGTCGCCTTACTGCATATCGAGTAAACATGCTGCATCAGAAAAAGATCTTGCTGGCGCAGCTCAAACTAGCGGGCGAGCTTCAGAGAGCGGTGTCTGTTCATGGAGTTGGTGCACATGGCTTTTTGTATGACACCCTTGAAGAAACATGGAAAGGTCATGAGAACAAGGTGGTCAGCAAGCGGAAGAAAAAGCTCACAAAGGGTCTCGAGTTCTTACCATGCGAAGAAGAAGACGAGCTTGAGTCAAACACTGGAATCCCGAAGCCATTTCCTCCTCGAATATGCTTGCATTCGTATTCTGGGAGCCCACAGCCTTTGAAGCAATATTTTCATCCTTCTGTACCTACTGTGGTTTACTTTTCATTCTCTTCGGCGATAAACATGTCTTCAGCAGGCTCAGAGAAGGCAATCGAGGTCATTAAAGAAGTGCCTGATGATCGAATCCTTCTTGAAAGCGATCTCCATACTGCCGGTGATGAAATGGATAGGAGGCTTGAGGAGATGGCTCGGAAGATATGCGACATAAAGGGCTGGAGCTTGGAAGATGGTGTTAGGAAACTTGGGGAAAATTGGCGTCGGTTCGTGTTTTCTTGATGTCACGATACACTAGGCCCTTTGATCTTTCTACGTCAAAATACAGATGATATCCAACCCCTTTAATGCTTAAACCTGCCTTCAGAACTACGCACAGTGGTTGGTCTTGGACTGTTCTGTGCTGCTGCAGTATTGTTCTTCCCATTGCCAACTATTGCTGCAAACTTGGCTAGCAGCGTTCCCAGATCTGAGTCTGATAAACCTATGCTATCATGAACTGTTGCATTGGAGGTTTGCATGTATATCCGAACACAGGAATACCCCCTTCCAGCCGCCCACATCCGGTAAAGGGTATTGTCGGCCCCGAAGACGACTCGGCAGCGCCTATGTCTAGATGCTGGTTTCTGTTGACCCTACCCGGCAGATCCAGAATCTGGACGGCCCTGTCACTACTGTATAAGTTCTTGTCACCGCCGCCAAAGCTTCTTCCTTCCTGCACAACAACAGCAGCAGCACCAAGCAACAGCAACAGCACTCAATACTCAACATCCACCGCTCGACACAAATACGGAGCGGTAAGAATTATAACTGCAGCCGTCAGCAAGAAAGCCCTCGAACTACCACCTTCATAACAATCCACCACAACAAGTAAGTTCAGCCGTCATTCATAATGTTAACTGTGTGACTTTGATTTCATTTACACTGTGCACCATGGGCAATACACCATGGGCAATATATTTCATGCACATCAACTTATCAATACCCTCTTGGATCCACAAGATCTCACCACTTTCCGAGTATCTGGCAGGTTGGGGGCCACCTCAAGGTCACTTGGTGCAATACATCAAGTGCAATCACGCTTTGCGCTCCAAGGCGTCCTGCAGAATTTAAATCAGGCTGCTTTTATAATTCACCTTGAGCTTTTACTTTCCACAACTCTATTTGTACATACTCACCTCGACCTTCAAATTTCATGACATATATCTGTCCATGCTACCTATTGCGACTTTCAGAGTCGCATAAAGTTGCCCATGATCTGCATGAGCTTTGTCGTCAGTCAGACCAGGGCTCTGATGCTCTGGCTTTATTCAACAATTGCGCTCTCCACAGTCGCCGTCTCTCCCTACATTTGTTTGTGTCAAGATACGAGCCATTCACTAACAGTTGATTTAGCCCCGATGTCGATCAACAGCCAAAGCCATCTTGATTCCGACAACAACAACTCCGGCGGCATCTTTCAGGGTAAGACGCTAATTCTATCCTTCCAACTCAGCATATGATAATAATCGTAATTTAGATCAACAGACTGCTTGCCACCAAGCATATATGTCTGACTACTTTCTTGGGAATGTCAACAATGTCATGGATACCCAGAAAGGTGCAATGGGCGGCAACGAGGCTCACGGTTCTCGCCTGGACAATATCGCTTTCTCAAATCTCCGCCACACAACTTCCAATCAGCGGCTCTCGGCATATGCAGACAATCAAGTCATGCCGCAGGCCCAGCGTCAAGGCATGAACAATGGAACCCTCCCTGTTCATCCTCAATCGGGGATGGGAATGCGGCCTGGAACTGGCAGAGACGCCGTTTTTGATGGACTACCTGAATTGAGCCTGGGTGATGGCAATGGAGATATGGTTCCTTACAATCCCCACGTCTCTACACCCACGCAGGCATCTGACAACAGGTATGGCCGAAGAAATCATACGGCAAAAGAGGCCGGGGTGGGAAGCATTGTTCGCAAGCACTCATCAAACTTCGCGTCACCCCAATACCATGACCAGAATGGCTTAACATCTTGGAGTCCTGGCATGGAACCCAACGATTTGATGAATATGGATTACAATATGGGTGTCCCCAATGGTGCTTTTCAGCCCGAAACAGAAGTGGAAGGTTGGAGTTGGACCAGGCCTCAATTTCACAAGTACGGCGATGCAGATCCGTCCGAATATGCACCTGAGCGGTCTCTGGTTCTCGAGAGTCGTGAGGCTTCCAGTGATAGCGATACCGAAAACTCCGATGGCTCACAGACCGTCCAAGACATGGAAAATTTTGCTGGTGATAACCACACGTCGCATTCAGAAATGCGCTCCAGCCAATTGAAGAAGGTTCATGGCCGCCGTTTTGGCCACCGAGCCCCTGTGCCTCAGCAGACCGTCAGAAAAAGCCCGGGGAGGAGAGGAAAGGGAGCCGCAGACCCAATTAATATGCGAATCGTCGATTTCTACGACAGACACAAAATGTCATTCCCGCAGATCGCGGAGATACTGAACACCGAGCTACAGAGTCAGGGAATTTCTGTCACATTCACACCAAACTCCATTCATAACAGGTACAACCGCTGCGCGCCGATTATCTATCGGGCCTCGAACAGAATGTTTGTTCCTATAAAAGATCGCAAAAACTTTAGTCAGAGGACGCTGGACATCATGAGCGGTGGAATTCAATCTACAAGTTGGAACCCAGAAATGGACAGGATCCTCAAGTGGGAGGTGGAAGCCTACGATTCCGCAAAGTGGGGAAAAGTGGCAGCAGCGTTCAATGCCACGACTGGGCAGAACCTTGATGCTCGCACTGTTGCTACAAGATATGGCATTATAAAAACATAAATTTGTTGTTGGATTGTTGGCCACTTTTGTAACATTAGCAGTTGGTGGTTTTTGGCCTTTTCTCTCGAAGCCTTTACATTGGTTTACGTTGGACTACAGGGTGCTACATCGGAGATATTTGGAGCTGGTGGCTGGGAGAAGATGTATGTTGTCGGATTCGGCCCGCTGTTTTTTTGCGATGGATTATTTTGGGATTATAGATAGAGCTCTACAGTGGATATTCTCAAAGCTGCTGGCCAGCAGAGAATGTAATATAGACCGGAATCAGATCTGAGGAACAAATTGACATACAATTACGTGAAAGACACCATGACGAGACTCGATAATAAGGTAAAGCAGTTGCTCACGACAGCCAAATAATAAATCCCTCAATGAAGTATTCCACGTTGCAAATACTACCATCATGGATGTTAATTAGGAGATTTATATTTGGTAGTGAGAGCTGCCCATAGCTACCAGCTGCTGCGTTGAGACGTTACACGGCGAAAAATGATAAGATGGTTGCTGAGTATGACAACATTGGGTGGCAAGACCGGAATGATAGAATAGACAGGACCGAGTTTAAACTTCCATGTACCTGGTTGCAAAATATAATGCGAATGAAGTATGTATTAAAAATATTAAAGCAATGTTATTTTTTAGGGCCTACTATGTCAGATTTGAGGGTCTACTTTTGAGTGTAGCAACTAGTAAAGTATGACATGTCGTTGTCGCCGAAGGTGCACGGACCAGAACCAGTTCCTGAGATAAAGACTGAGGGTTCCTTATCGGAATCGTCCTGGAGGAAATAAACATGGTTGCTTGACCACACGACGAGGCAAAAGAGCAGCAAAAAGGAATGCCATGTTGCGAGCTTCGAAAGGTCTCGTCACAGGGGCACTGTCGAAGCTTCAACATCGCGCCACATTTCTTACACGATGTATAGCCACGGCGACGTCGTCCCCCGCAGATGCACTCGAGCCAGTGATAAACCCCCCGTCAGGGATCCGTTTGCGCCAGTACCAGGAGGAATGCATACAGTCTGTCCTCTCGTACCTTGATAGAGGCCATAAAAGGCTGGGCATCTCGCTGGCTACTGGCAGTGGAAAGACGGTAAGGACAATCTGACCGAGTTGTGGGAGGCTACTAACTTCTGATCCAAGGTCATCTTTACCCAACTTATCGATCGCGTCAAGCCTCTGCCATGCGGCGCGGACCAAACTCTCATCCTGGCCCATCGACAGGAACTCGTCGAGCAAGCAGCAAAGCACTGTATTAATGCATACCCGACGAAGAGCGTCGACGTTGAAATGGGCAACATACATGCGAGTGGCGCGGCAGATATCACCATAGCAAGCGTGCAAAGCATTATATCCAAGGACCGCATTCAGAAGTTCAATCCGAAACGCTTCAAGCTCATATTGGTGGATGAGGCCCACCATATCGTAGCTCCGGGATATTTGAAGACCCTCGCCTACTTCGGGCTCTCGAAGGCGAAGGAGGATGGCCCGGCGTTGGTGGGCGTCTCTGCAACTCTCTCCCGATTCGATGGGTTACGGCTAGGCGCTGCCATAGATCAGATTGTATATCATAAGGATTACATTGACATGATTGGCGAAAAATGGCTGTCAGACGTCATTTTTACCACCGTAGAGTCGAAGGCAGACATTTCCAAGGTGAAGAAGGGGGCAACGGGAGATTTCCAGACCGGAGAGCTGTCTCGCGCCGTCAACACAGACCAGAGTAACGAAATCACAGTTCGTACATGGTTAGCGAAAGCACAGGAGAGGAAGTCGACATTGGTATTCTGTGTGGACTTGGCCCACATCGCCGGTTTGACGAAAGCCTTTCGAGATCGAGGGGTCGATGCGCGATTTGTTACGGGAGATACTCCGAAAGCGGAGAGAAGCGCAACGCTCGATGCGTTTCGGGCTGGAGAGTTTCCAGTGCTGGTCAACTGCGGCGTCTTCACAGAAGGGACAGACGTGCCCAACATCGACTGTGTCCTTCTCGCTCGTCCAACGAAGTCTCGCAACCTTCTTGTCCAGATGATTGGCCGTGGAATGAGGCTCTTCCCAGGAAAGGAGAATTGCCATATCATTGATATGGTGGCTAGCCTTGAGACTGGTATCATATCGACACCAACACTGTTTGGGCTGGACCCATCAGAACTTGTTGCCGAGGCCACGGTAGATGATATGAAAGAGATTAAGGAGGCTAGGGTAAATCAAGCGGCCATGGATCCTGAGTTTCAAACCTCTGCGCCAGGCACCTCGCACCCTATCAAGGTCACATTTACAGATTATGATTCGGTCTTTGACCTTATTGAAGATTCCTCGGGTGAGAGGCACATCCGCGCCATTAGTCGGTACGCCTGGGTCGAGGTATCCGATCGCAAATATATCCTCACGACTCCAAGTGGCAAATATCTGAAGATCGAATTTAACACTGAGGAGAAAGATGCTGAACCCGCATTTGTCGTTTCTGAAATCGTTCCATACACTGGCCCGCTGAAGAAACAGCCTTACAAGCCTCCGCGTGAGGTAGCACGGCATTCAGGATTTGAGGACGCAGTTCATGCTGCAGACACTTTTGCGTCCCTGAGATACCCGAAGCCATTCATCGTCAAGACGCAAAGGTGGAGAGAGAAGCCAGCTACCGAGGGTCAGCTAATGTTCTTGAATAGGTTCCGGCTTCAAAACGACCCTTTGACTCCGGATTCGATAAATAAAGGGAAGGCGGGAGACATGATTACGAAGGTTAAACATGGTGCCAGGGGCCGCTTTGCAAAGGTGGAAGCCACAAAGAGGAAACTCGGGCGGCAGGCTTTGAAATTAGAACAAGAAGAGGCGTTAAGGAAGAGAGAAAATGTGAGTGTAGGGCCACTGTTGGATTAAGGCTACGGTGTGGTTACTGAGCGAGTCCTTGTATAATACGGAATGCGGCGTTTGGGACATTGTGTACGATACTCATGGATCTCCGTTATTGAGGCAATGGGAGTATGGTGGTCACCATGGTCACAAATATGTCCATTGTTGTAATTAGATACTATTGTAATTAGGCACTGTATAATAAATGTGATATGCGTGGTTGAAAGAACGGCGATACAATGGCGCTACTTATCTTTCAGAAATTCATATAAAATACATTTTACCCAGTTGTGCTGCGACTAAGCGGCCGCGAAACGTTATTATATTATTGTATCTCTATTATGAGAAATTACACTCCCTTACCTCTTACACTACAACTACTCTTACACCAATTATCCTTGAACTTGTGCTTGTTCCATGTTCGCCGGACAACACAACCCGAGCCGCCATCCACTCCTTCCTAACGAACAGAGAGTGAATACCACGGAAAGAAGAACCGTGGCCAGAGTGAAACCAAGTATCTGGGGTTACTCTATGCCACATACATCAACGAGCCGACCCGAAAAGATCTGTTTTGATTGATGATATCACATCCAGGATGTCTCAACCACCATTGCCTCATGCCAGCCTCATCACAGAAGGTCTCCTAGAGGGGCGATTGCGTACTAGACAAATTTCTGAAGCTCCTGCTAGCCTCCTCAAAGAAGGCCCAATACAGGAGCAATTGGATACCACGAAGGTTTCTGAAGCTCCTGCTAGCCTCCTCAAAGAAGACGTCCTTGAAGAACAATCGAATGCCAGGCAGATTCCGGGAGCTTCTACTAATACAGGGAGCCCACACCCTGACGTGCAGCACGGATCGTCTGTCAATGTTCACTCAGAACCTTCGCCCTCTCCGGCAAAACCCATCGAGATACCTCGCCCCGCCGCCAATTCAAGACATGATGCTGGGCCTGGGCGACTGCGAGTTACCAGTAAAAGGCAACTGAAGAAATTGGTATTAACTGTTCGCCCCATACCAAAATCCAGACACGACAGTGTCATTGAGCAGCGACGACAAGAGGTCGAGCAGCGACAACCAGAAATCCAGCAGCGACGACCAGACATCGCGCAGCTCACGGCCGCGCACTTTCCTGATCTTCGCTCCGATGACTCTCTTAATTCTCAAAGTGATGGGTGGTCAACGGACGCAACTGTCGGCACAGGCTTCGAGACGCTCGACTGGTTAGATCTAGCAAAGCAAAGCTTGGGCAAGGACGCGGGTACATCCAAGGGTAAGAAAGAGAGTTCGCTCTCTAGGCCAGATGATAAAGTGGTCGTCCATCGGGGATTCGGTGGTTTCGTCGTGCAATCCGCCGCCGTTGGAGCGACACGCACCGCCTTCCCACCCCTTTCAAACGAATCCTATGGTCTGACAACGTATGGTCTGGACCCTAAAGCCCAAAAAATATACCGGAAAAAGTATGTGGTGGATGAGAATAAAGCTCCAGTCGCACCAAGAAACCTCGCAGGGGCAGATAGCGAGCCGCACACATTCGATGGAAACTTATCCGGTATGTTAGAACAATCCAGCATCGGATAGAACCCAACCTCTTTGCTCGGCGGGACTTGGACTAACCAAAAAGATAGGTTCTTCGAGCGTCAATTCAAAGGATGCAGTTACAGTGGGCGTTATTTCGACTGGCGCAGTCATATACAACCTTCTCTCGAATGAGGTGGTTACAAACGATGCTGCCTCGAGCGACTGTCTCGAATTCTGCACCAAATGCCAGAAACGACACATTCAACAGGGTATGCTGCAAGACTTGGACGATCGTGATACCTGCGGAAGCAAGCTTCCTGACTGGTTTCCAAAAGAGCGATATAAGAGGCCATGGGAAGCTTTCGCCAGCATGATGAACCAGTATGTAAAAGCATGCAAAATGCTGGATGGCACCGAAGAAAATCCGGAAACGAAGATCCCTTGGGACAAGGAGTATCATGAACCGTCGGAGGAATGGGAGGAAGCGGGAAGGTTTGGTGGCTGGTGGAAGTGCAGGATAGAAGACGAAGAGGGCGAATCTAGCGAATCTAACGAAGAAAGCGAAGACGGCGAAGAAGGCAAATCTAGCGTCCCAGATGTCGAGAAAAACTGCCAACTATGCCACAAGCGAAAGGCAGAAAAGGACAGGTCGCCACCAGAGAGAGTCGAGAGTCCAAGTGAGATAAAGCAGTCCATAGAGGATTGGATCAACAAGCGTATGAAGCAAGAAATGGTGAAGGACAGAGCATACGTGAAGGCTCGACTGGAAACGGAAGGATACTGACGGGTAGTATCTTCCAAAGGCCTGCTTATCGCCATACCTGGAACACAGTAGTCTGGGATGCTTATATAGTCTTGATGTGCGATCAAGAGGTTCGGCGACCTTCTGTCTCACTCGTCAAGTACAGCTGAAATTTGACAACCATTCACGGTTCTATTTCCATATTTTCGCCCTTGAAAGTGAGATGGATTTCTTCTTCGTTCAAACTGCCGCCCTTATATCGGATCCCAACACCAACCCCAGTAAGACCTTCTTCATTGGCCCTGTTGTTCCACAGCATCTGGACGAGTCTCCCTTCGCCCGTGCACGTGATTGCTCCCATTGGCCAGCGACTCCTTGCTAAGGCTTCTCTCATCCCTTTTGTAGCAGGCTTCTGACTGACTAGCAATCCAATAACTCCATTTCCCTGCCATCCGGATGGGGCACCTGCAAAGGCACCCTCAAGCTCCCTCACAAAGTTTGGTCCGGATTTCTTTGCCAGGGCCTTGCATTGCACCAACACCCTTAAGTTTAAAGGGACTGCGGGGAGCTTCCACTCTCCCAAAAGATCAATCCCATAGTCAGAGGCCCCTCCGGTCTGCTGGAGAGAGAACCCAAGGCGCTTCAGGACTTCTTGCACGGTGTATTCGTAGTGGGTGCCAACAAAGACCGTGCTTTTTGAATCAAGCCCGGAACGTGAGGCATAAGCCAAATAAGTTTCTAAGTCATGATGGTTTGCGTTCAATCTATCTGGATACACAATTTTCTTTTCTGTGTATTCTGTGGGCGGCTCTGCTGGCTTTTCTGCCGTTGTTGAATAGCTATATTTTGAGATCCTGAACAAGGATGGACAATGTTGTCGGTATAACGGTTGCAGGCGCATCATAAAATTTACTGGTGACATAGAGAGCCTGTGAGAGACATAACAGCTCCTCAACAAAGACTTTCCGACGTTGGACTTTACAGAGAACGATATTTGACTTGAAGGCTGTAGTCAAGGGGCATCAAAAGGAGGCTTCAGCTACTGAGTATCATGCAAGGCTACCAGCTACATGGAATGAACGTTACGCTAACCCAATTACAGCTAGCTTTGTACAGGAACCACAACCTTGTCGCAGCCTCACCATCATGGATCGATCGCGGCCAGCTCACAATTGATCGACGAAAGGGTTTATGTGCTCTGCCTGAGCAAAGATGGCTGATCGATTGACGCAATTACAAGATGCTGTTGATCAGGTACGGCTCCTTTTTATAGAGCTTTGGCCTCGCTGACCCTAATAGCTGGCGCATCAATTTGTTGCCTCGATATACTACGTTCACAGGCACCATGAACTCGCGCCAGTTAATGCCACGGATAAGCCAAGGGATGGACCTATGGACTCAGATGGAAGTCAGTCGCTCAATTTCCTGCTTTTGAAGCTCTGACGTTTGGCAGTGCATAACAACTAACTGGTTACAGTTGAACCATACCCAGCGGGAGAATTCATTGACGGCCAGCGCGAGCTCGCAAAGGACCTCATTGTCAGAGAGCAGCAAATTGAGCTTCTGATATCGGCGCTGCCGGGGCTTGAGCACAGCGAGCAAAACCAACAGGAACGCATAAAGGCCTTGGAAGAAGAGCTGGAGAAGGAGGAGCAGAAGAGGCAAGCTGCAGTGAAGGAGAAGGACATTCTACTGGCAAAGCTAGACGAGGTCATACGCAGCGTGAGGCGGCCCTGAAATGCCAAATATACACGGCATATATTGAGATAGATCCGAAGGGTCTATCAATGGCGTTTGGGATACCCCGGTTTGCATTAGAGCAACATTTTAGCAGTGTTACACAAATTAAAATCACTCTGAAGTGTTTTCGTGGCGCTGTATATTGGCTAGAAGTGTTTCTATTCGGTGTTGCAGCAGTGACATTGTCTATGAATGCATCTAAAGCCATCAACGGATCCCTCGGGGCCATTTAAGCCCCTTTTCTAATTCCCCTCCTTGAAAAATTGTGGGAATATTCCCCGTAGCTCTTCTAAAGCCGCAACCTGATACTTGCAGACCTGTTGGGGCGGCGAAGTGACACTTGGTTCAACAAGGTGAACAGTGGTCCAACCTAATTGCTGAGCCTTTCGACAATTCAGGGCCGAATCGTCTATAAAGCATTCAGTCAGGTCCTCACCAAACAAATGAGCAAGACTAGACTCACCAACAAAATAACATTTACTCATGTCACTGACACCAGCTTCTCTCATTGCTTTGTTGAACATTTCTTCTGCAGGTTTGCAAATGAGGGGTCGTCCAGCATAGTCACAATAGGTCAGCCCCTCGAAAATATCGTCAACTCCAAGGATTTTCACAACCCTTCTGCCATGGTTGACATAGGCATTAGTAAATAGCCAAAGTTTCACCTTGCTCTTGTCGATGCTTAGGAGGAGCTTCCGTAGTTCCGGTTCGGGAGATAGGATTTCTTCAAGCGGCAGGGCGTCATCCACCTTTTCGTTATACTCCAGAGGGTCAATCTCGTGGTTGCGTACCAACCCTTCAATGGCTAGGCCGTACGTCGTATAATACTCTTGGTGAAGCCGGTATGCTTCTGCGCGGTCCAGTGAAAGATGTTTCATGAAGTAGTCATCTATCAATTCAGACATGTGATCATGAACATTCTTATCTGTGAAGGACAGTCAGCAATGTGATTTTTCTTACATGCTATGCATACTAACTCTTCGAATAAAGCTATAGCCAATAATTAGCAAAAGCCTGGGATGTAATAATGGGTAACTTACACAATTGTCAATATCAAAAAAGAACACCGGCCTAGTGTCTTCTTGCGCCATTGTTATGAAGGGCGAATGTCAATAATCCTACTGTGAAAACCCTCGAATTCGCAAATAATGCTGTATAAAGTATGGTTGTGAATAAAGATCCCGAAATGCGACGAGTATGGTGATATTTATATGTCTGGGCTTGGAGCATAGCAGTGACTCCATCGATATATATCGGTACTCAAGTACTTGGCCGCCACAGACAGCAAGGTTGGCGTTTGTCATCAGCGAATGAGAGCTCTCCGCTTACTAGCGGCAGCTTGCATTTTGGGTTGCTCTCCAGATCCCTCGTCGAAACCTACGCTTGGCAAATCTCCTGTACGATTACGCCGAACTTTTTGTTTTTTCGACTCTACACATATTGCAATGCGCACTTGTCTTTGCTTTACCTTGTCTTAGCCATTTGGCTATTATGTTTGTATTAGTTTGCTTCTCATAAACAAATCTTAATCTTGCGAGAAATCGAATGGCGCAAGGGGCCATAACAACGGCGCCTTCGCTCGGCGCGGCAGGCTTGACAAGAGACGAACTTCACGAAATAGAGGAATATGAAAAAATCGTGCGGTTTCGCGATATTGTATATTCAGGAGCACATCCTCGAATACAGATCCCGCCGCACTTGGCTGGAAAGTCATTTGTGAAGCCATCGTCTCCAAGTACAGTCTTGACGCCACAAAACCAGCCACCGAATGCGTTTTCGTCAACAACGCCGGCTGCGAAAACATATACAGGCAGAGAAAATGGAGGCGATGGAGAAAAATTGCTAGATGGTCGGCGGTTAACGAGTGGGCGACCACCAGTTGCCGCGAGCAAGACTAACAAGTCAGAGATCAATCCCATTTTGCTTGAGAAGTCGGCGGACCTCATTAAAGCAGAGATCCAGCTGCACAGACAGCGGCTCGAAAGAAGCTTGAGGGATCAGGTTGATCAGCGACGCACTTCCATGAAGGCCGCTTCCCAGACTTCGGAATCCCTCCCTGATTTCGACTTGTCAGATGTTCTTTCCAAGGCGTTCACAATTGTGCACCCGTCAACGGCTAGTGAGGCCGGGCAGTCCCAAGGTGGTCGCACCTCTGCAAGTGATTCCTTTGATGATAATACGTTTTATTCAAGCCAGCATGATACTCCAGAGCATGGCACAAGTCCTCAGGGACGCAGAGAGTCTGGTGAGGTGTATACAAGTGCTGTTCCTCCTCTCAAAGCTCCTGATAGTGGACCATCACCGGTTCGCTATCAAGATGAGTCCCAACATTTTATTTCAAAGGATGCTCCCCCGTCTAATGTCGTTCCTGGACTGCAAGAGCTTGCTCGTAACCAGACCTCTGCACCACTGAACACTCTTCAAGATTCACACCCAACAAACGCTATTGGCGTAGCCCAAAGCCATGAGCTCCCGAAAGCAGATATTGCTCGACCAGTCGCTGAAAAGCAAGACTTTGCTCTAACTTCCCGCAGCAATGTATCAACGCCTAAAGAACAAGCTCCCTCGCGAATTGAAGCCGAGGAAAGAAACAAAATTTCCCAGGGCGGCCCTGGCAGTATACCTTTGCAGACGGCAAGCGCTGCCCCCCAGAAACGACGATTGTCACTCGAGGAACCCGAAACGGTGCGCAATTTCAACCTCTCCCCCGTCGCGCCTCAACCGGCACGCGTGTCTCCGCTCGCCACTGCTCGGGCGCCGGTGATATCCCAAGAGGCGTTTGCGTTGCAAGAACATCCTACGGCTATACTCTCTCCGATGCACGAGGTAGGGGCCGGTTCAACTGCCGGCGGAACCCCCAAGACATCGAAACAAGCGGACAACAGAAAGGGAAAGGGCAAGAGGGATGAACATAGATCTGCTCCAGGTAATAACCCTGCTTCTGCGATTGCTACCCCAGCCTCTCCCTACATAAAACCAGAGCCGAGATCTCCATCTCCATTCCAGTCAGCACCACTGCCTCGTCCGCACAAGCGGCAGAGACAGACACTGCAGCAGGCGGCTGGACTCGACTATGATGAGCCTAGCGAAGATGCCATGGCGATGCAGCCTGTTGCACCTCGCACCAGAGATGCCAGGCCAAGGCCGGTCCATAGAGGCGACGAGCGACTTGGCGAACCTATGGAAATCGACCACCCCCCGCGACAGCGAATAATCCGAGACGAACCTCCCAGCCGCCGCATTGTGAGCCAGGAAATATATAGGGATCCCCCATCTCCTGCGATGTACGCGGTGCCCTATCCACAATACGAGCAGCGTCCCGTGAGGGCTGGTTCGCGAATGGTATCAGATACATATTATCAGGAACCCCATGGATACTACAGGGAGCCACCGGCTGCCCCGGGAGCTGTTATTGAAATCGATTCCAACCAGGATAGGTCATTATCTCCTATTCTAATGGCACCACCGCCCCGAATGGCACCCTCCCGCATTGTCGTCGATGAGTACGGCCGCCAGTACTACACTGCTGCACCGAACCCGCCTCGACAGTCCGTAGCGCCACAACCAAGGATCATCGACGACAATTACTACTACGACCGCCCTCCACCGCGGGCAATCCGCCGTCCAGTCCAGCACGTATACGAAGACGATGGACTTATCTACCGTCGCGCATCCCCACAATACGTACCCCAGCGCCGCGTCATCACGCTCCCCGAGACTCTAGCAGAGCCCCAGTACCGCCAGAGGGAATACTCAGCACGACCCATGTCCACCCGGCCCCCAGCAGACGACTACATCCTCCCCGGTGACCGCGAACCCATCGAGATCAGGCAGAGGGAGTATTCCACCCGCCCCGCCCCGGCGCGTCAGCTCCCTGTGGATGATTACATCCGCGTCCCTGAATCCGCGCATCGTCGCCAGGCAACGCACTTTGAAGACCCGCCGCCGCAGCCGCTACATGAGTACGCGCCCCGCGTAGCTAGTGTGCGTCCTGAAGCGGCGTTCCGACAAGAGATGAGGGGGGAGTATGTGCCGAGAGCGCAGAGTATTCGGCCTGAACCCGTGCTGCACCGTGAGTATGCGGGGAGTGTGAGGCCGGAGGGGAGGGGGGTGCAGTCCCAGATTATTAGGGAGTATAGTGTCAGACCGGGTGAGGAAGGGGGGAGGAGGGAGTATTTGCCCCCCCGGCCGCAGATGATGGAGGAGTATCAGCCTGTCCCTGTGGCGGGGAGGCCGGTGCAGAGGAGGGTGGTGGAGGAGGAGTATATACCGTGGAGGCAGGGGGGGCAGGATGTGTATGGTGAGGTTACCCAGCGGGATGTGGTTTATAAGTAGTGGAGCGGCGGGAGACGCGAGAGGCGCGCTGGCGTGGTGTATTATACTGTAGTATACAGTAGGAGAGAGGGGAGGATGGTCAGGTCTGTACACTGTAATATGTATCTACTGTACTATACCAAACAGCACAAATGAGTCCTGATCGTATAATAAGTCTACAAGTCTACAATTGGGAAGTCATAGTCGTAGGCGCAGTCGTGGTGAAGTGAAGGGTGTTTTACCAATAGTACGATATTCAGAAACATCGAGGATATGCCCCACATCTATCTCCATTGGCCGCCGCACTGGCTTCGGGATCCGCGTGCAGCGAGGTCTCAAACATTGACTGATTGCTGCGCTGCGCTGCGCTGCGCTGAGCGCTTCCCGTACCGTACATACTGTACTGTACTGTACATGTATGGAATAGATACAATGGCATGACAACGCTTGTTGGCGATTGATTGATGACCGCGGCGCGCTGTTGATTTGGGTAGCTAGTTAGGTTGGTGGAGGATGGGGAGGAGAGGAGTGAGAGGGGGGTGTAAGGTGGACTCCTTGTAACCATAAAAGTGAGGGAGAGAGTGGCCTGAGATGCTGGAATGCTAGACTATTGACGCTGATGCGCTATTGATGAGCTCTCCCAAGTGTACCCGCGTGTATATAGTCCTCTAGCCCATCCGTGGTTTGTCAATGGCTTCAAAACTCACACCGCACACCTCTCACGCCGGTACAGGAGGAGGAGGCTGGCCATAGCCGGTAAAGGCGTTTGCTGCACCTGGTACCTTTCTCGTGGCGTTTCCATCCCCAATTCCGTTGTTCGTGTTCAGCTGCACCCGTTCCTCCTCTTCTCCTGTCGGTCTCACTGTGGTTCTGTCGTTCAGTCTACTCGAGTACTATGGTCTGGGTTCATCCCGACACACGCCTAGTTCAAGCTCCGTCAAGAAGGTCTGGAGCTAGGGTTAGACACCCGGACACAGCAGGTTTGGCGTGGGAACTAGATGTCGCTAGTGGTCGCTAGTGGTCGCTAGAGGGGAGTGAGGTTGTGGTTGGTTGGATTGGATGGGTGGCCTGTCAGGATTTATTGCTTGGGGGGATTATTCCTTATGGGTGAGGGAGAGTGCTTAGTGGTAGAGAGGGTGGTGAGGTGGGGGGAAGGATGTGGTGGTGGTGGAAGGTGGTGGTAGATGTGGTGGATGAGGTGGTAGTGGTGGTACTATGCAGTATTAGAGGTAGGTGGTAGAAGGTGGTGGAGAGAAGAGTGTAATATGGTAAGAAAAAGAAAAGCAAGGTCTGCTGTAAGGTGTGGTAAAGAGTTTCTCTCTCTATGGTGGTGGTATGGTGCTGGTATGGTGCTGGTATGGTGCTGGTATGGTGCTGGTAAGTGGTAAGTGGTAAGGTGGTAGTAAAGGTGGTAAGGTGGAAAGGTCCAGGTGGTGTGTGTATTTTACTATCCTTGTAAAGTACTTTTACTGCTTCTTCAATACTATACTCTACTTCTTGTATATACTGCTGTACTTCACCTCTTCCCATACTAACTACGCTTTTGACGGTTTTGCCGTCGACCCGCATTCGATACATACAATTCCCAAGCGATCAAGCGAGGATTACATATATTCCCTTCTCCATATCTCTCTTGTCACTCGATTTACTCAGCCCTTATCCACGCCGCTCCTCTACCCACCCGCCCAACGCCATAAAGTAAGAGCACACGACGAATCTTCCAACACGACACCCCCCCCCAACATCTGCCACCATTACCCTCTTTCTCTCGCCATGAACAAACTCGCCAACATGCGGCATTGGTCGGAGAAGATGGGTCCTGGCTTTGGCATGTCGAGGCCCAACCCCAATATGAATATGCCGGGAGTCACGCCGCATACGAAAACACCCCATGGCCCATCGCCCATCTCCCCACAAACCGCCGCCGACGCCTTCATCCACTACTCCTTCAACGTGCCCTTCGCTTCAGATCTCGAAGGCCCCATAATAGAGGACATTGTGCACGCCACGCCAGACGCATGCGAGAGGTGGACACATCCCGAGTCCGCACCGGACGGCGTGCCGGTCCACGAGCTCCCGGTGCATGCACAGAACGTCTTGAATCTGAGGAAGCTGTGCAAGGACATCACGAATGGGCCGCTGCCGATAGAGGCTCACGTCATATGCTCCGAGCCGAAGAGGGTCAAGGGCGAGATCGTCAACGTCTGTCTCTCGGGAAGCCCGGAACTGGTGCACAAGAGCAGAGAGACCATATTGAACGATATACCGCTGGCATTGGTAGGTAGCGAATGGGACAGTTGGCTGGATTTGCGCTAATGGTTGATATAGCGGTGCTCGGTGGTGGATATCGATGGCGAGTTGGTGCTTGATCAGGCGGGGACGGCGTTAAAAACGTTCGTCATCGAACATCTCGATGAAGTTTCGGAGTTCTGTGGAGTCGACATATTTCTTCTAGGGCCGAAATTCAATACAATTGCTTCGGGGATTAACGGCAATGGCGAGGCAGGTCAGGATCAGAGGTGGAGGGTTGCGATATACGGCGACATGGAGAGCGCAGAACATGCAAAGACTCGAGTCCTGGTCTTCATCGACAGACTACTCAGGCGAAGCGTCGACGCCATGCTCCTGGAACTCTCGTTACACACCGTCATCTGCGGCCGGTCGAGGAAGAACATCAAGCACATTGAATCTACGACAAATACGGCCATATACTTCCCACCTCCATTTTCGCAAGTCTACAGATACTGCCATCCCGGCGCAAAGCGCAGGAACCCGGAGGAAATATTCATCACCGGCGAGACTCCACAGGATATCGCCTTGGCCAAGCAGAAGATTCATGAATTGGTGCAGCGGACGCGACTGTTCATGAAGGATTGCATGGTCTCGCCTGCCAAGATCGACAGCATCCTGCTGGGCCGACTCGATAAGGTCCGGAAAATCATGGAGACAAACGGCACTTTCGTCTTGTTCCCACAGCTTGGAGCTCAGCGCAACTTGGTGCGGATTCAAGGTGTCGAGGGTCTTCATGTCGAGAGGACCATTCGCGATATTATGGGACTCGTAAGTGCTGCCCGTGGTTCCATATTCTCCCTTTTACTAATCATCCTATAGACTGGCCAGTTTTACAGCGCATCGTGGTGGATCCAAGCACCACACGGTGGGCGCATGCCATCTCCACAAGAGACGCGATCAATGTTGCCTGACATTTGTGCCAACTCGGATGCCGACCTAACGCTGGACAAGTTGACATTTTCAATTACTGGATCCGATGATGCTGTCAAAGATGCACTGGCTGTTATCTCTGAGATTCCATTCGTCGCTCGCTCGCAGTACCAGATCAGAGTCAAAATCGAGCTGGCAAATGAGCACAAGGAGTTCGTCAGCGGCAAGAAGAACGGCAAGATCAACAAGATCATGGGCCAGAGCAGCGTGCAGATCATCTTCGATGGCTTCAACGAATATAACTTCAACATCGATGTCTGTTCGAGTCAGTACGAGGCTATGAAGACGGGACTGTCTCTTGTTGAGCAAGAAATGCCTGCATCGATCTCCTTCCACGTTCCCGACCAGTACCACAAGCGCATTATCGGAATCGGCGGCCAGCACATCCAGCGTATTATGAAGAAGCACTCCGTCTTTGTCAAGTTCTCGAATGCCATGGACCGTGGAGGCATTGGTCGCGACGAGGACGACATCAAGGTCGACAACGTCATCTGCCGCACGCCCGCTCGCAACGCTGGAGCACTTGAGCTCGTCAAGGCCGAGATTTTGGACATGGTTGATCGTGTTGATTCCGAGTTCACAAACCAGACTGTCAACGTCAACAGGCTGTACCATCGCCAGCTCATTGCACGTATGGGCCAGCTTGATGAGCTCGAGAAGAAGTGGAATTGCAAGATCATGTTCCCCAGCACCGAGCAAGCCAGCGATGACGTCGTCGTGTCTGGTCCTGAGTGGCAGGTTCCACACTGCGTGGATGAGTTTCTGGGCATGGTTCCTGACAACCATGAGCTTGTGCTCGCTAGCTCCCCAGAGTTGCTAAAGTTCCTCGAGTCGGATGAGTTTGTCAAGGAATTGGTCCCGAAGCTGAAGGCTCAATATGTTGTTGAGCTTCAAACCAAGCAGGATCCGGCTGAGCTGACTGAAGATGGCAAGCCAACTGTAACGCTCATGTGGTCGTTCACAAGGAACAATGCTGGCGGAGTCAGAGACGCAATGGACTTCCTGATTCAACGTCTCCTGCCCGCAGGCGCGGAAGTCAATATTGTCAAAGGTGCTATTCCTCGACCGAAGTCTGACTCATTCGAAGAATCTCTGCGATACTTCGACTCAAAGCTTCTCCAGCACGCACCCGCGCCCGTCGCCGGGACCGACTCCCCCACCAAATCCGCCTTCAACGAAGACGTGTCCCGAGAACGGAGCAACATCTTCGACAAACTGCGCAAGCCAGGCAGCATGACATCCATCTCCGCCTTCCTCGACCGCCGGAAGAACTCCTCCCAGTCACCCGCCACATCCTTCTTCAAGAACGGCTCAAGCAACGTGTCAAAATCGTCGTTGATATCCATCGAGTCCACGCGGAGCTTCAATGCGAACCGCGACCCCTGGAATGACAGCGGCGTCAACCTCCCCGATGACGATAGCGGAACTTGGTCGCGCCCGTTCTCTAACGGGAATGGCAGCATTCACCTCAATCAGTCCGGACACCACGGTGACACGACTCCTAAACACAATATGAGGATCTCGACTGACAGCGGTCGCCCCTCAACTTCTAATTCTACGAACTCGGGATTCCCGGGCCCGATCGGGACTCCCCGTTAAAAACAGAATTTGTTTCTTCATCACAGCACGTATTTCGTATTTCGGAAACTCGTGTGTGAAAAGGAGGAGATGAATTTATTTTCGCCTCCTTATCTCTCCTCTATTATCAGTCTCCTTACTACCGGCTGGATATACCCATGGGCTTCGCGTTACAAAAAACCTCAAAATACCCCCCCCAACCTTCTTTGGTTTTTTTGTTTATTTCGGATATCATCTTTCCTCTTTGGTGTCACTAGGGAAATCGTTTTCTGTTTCTGTTTTGTTGCTTTCTTGCTTTTTTACTGTTTTGTCGTTCTTGTTTTTGGTGCGCCGGTGTGTTTTACCCTCGGTGCAAAACTCCTCGTATACCTGGTTTGATCGAAATTTGTTGTTTTTGAAATGGTGTCTTTTTTACCTTAAAAAAGCTGCCGCGGCGCTGTGTAGGCGGGTGTTGGTTGTGTGTTGTTGTGTGGGAGGATATAAGTTGATACCAGTGGTGTGTGGGAGGTGCAGAGGGAATACCTATTTGCTTGTTTATTCGCACGGAACGATGGAAATATGAAATGCGTTGGGCTGGGATGGGCGGGAGCGGGCGGGCGGATGGGGAATCATTCCGTTCAGCTGGCTGGGTGTTCATGATGGGGGGAGGAAAGGGTTTACGTTCTTATGAGAGGGCGATGGGGGCGGAGGATGGGCTGCTGGATGTGTAGGGCCACAGTCTTGATGGGAGGGCGGAGGATGATTTAGTGGGATGTGCGAAGGGTGGTAGAAATGAGGCACTCGAATGGATGATAGAAGCACGTCTAGACTCGTCATGAAATATAAAAACCCATGTTTCGAACTCATATTCCGCGGACCCTAAATTCCAGTCCGCTCGTGTTTAAAGTGAAGATGGATATAACCGGAATGATCAAGCGCTGAGAATAACCACAGCATAAAATCCAGTACATAAAATGCCCACTTCACAACTTATACGTCTAAACCTCAAAGCTGAGCAGAGACACCAGTGTCACGTGCCCACTCTAACCTGACATACTATGACGTATGCGACAGGGGTCTCAACATCCCTCCCCAAAAAATCCCAGCCCTGTTAAGCCATCCCGAGTAAAAATTTCAAGATCTACCAAGTAAACCCATGCCGATCCTATCAGACGCCTCCAACTATCGATTGAGAGTGGGTACGCAGTGGAATGGGCCACTTTGCGCCCGCGGCTGTGCCTGATGTGTCGTCTTTGTTGGCACGCTTGCTTTATGCCTTTGTTCCCTCGGTGACACCGTATGGAGACGGTGTTGCGCTGGTCAGGGTTGATTCCCGGTTTTGGGGCGGATGTTGATCTCAGAGGATGTGGGGAGGATATATAGCCCTTTCGCGTTTCTTTCTACTAGCTTTGGTCAATGTGATCTGTTGTATTACTATTAAACTCTCCGTCTGTTGTTGTCGTCTGTGTATTATATATTTTATCTGCGACCCGAAACTACCCTCTGCAAGAGCGCACCCCAATCCAACGATACCAAGTGCTTGATAAAGAGTTTGGCCAATATGCGCGTCACTGTTATCGTCCCCCTGATCTGCGCGCTCGCGGCATTCGTGCTGTCGCTGCTGTGTATATTCGCAGGTTCAAAACCGAACTTCATGCAAGATTTCCAGATCGTCACTGTAAGCCCTCACGCCCTACGGTTCGCCCTACCAACATCCAGTACAGTAGCTAACCCCAAGACCAGCTCAACACCTCCAGTCTCGGCCACGACACCGCAACCACCACCTCCGCCTCGTCGTCGGAGCCGACCTCGATCGGGTCATGGCTTAACAACATCGCTGGCGATCCCAAGGGAGACATCATGGGTGAATTCGATGATATTCGCGATGATGTCGCGGATAAGCTGGCTGAGAAGCTGGGGATCCATCAGTGGTATAGCTTGCATATGACGGATATGTGCATGGGCACTTTCACGCCGAAGGCTACCGCGGAGGATGCGAAGAAGAACGTGAGCAGCTGTACGCCTATGAAGGCAATGTGTAAGTTCCCCCCACGATCCCACCCGTGCAGCGCTACAGAGGACGATTGCTAATGTTTCCCCTCTGCAGATCACTTCGACCCGACCTCCCAGCTCCAGAAGGAACTTGATAATGGACCATTGGCCGGGAAGATCAACCTCCAGGACCTCGGATACTCCGACGACATCAAGAATGGCATCAAAGCCTTCAACATCGCCATGACCGCCATGTTCGTGCTCTACTGCATCGGCGCCGCCGCCGCAGGCCTATGCATCATCCTCGCGTTAATCTCTGTCTTCGCTACCGGCCGGTTGACTTCGTGTCTCAACTTCCTCCTGGCGATTGTGGCGTTCCTGGCGCTGGCTATATCGAGCGCGATTGTGACGGCGATTATTGTCAAGGCGACGAATGTGATTAACCAGTACGGTAACGATATTGGGCTGTATGCGTATCAGGGGAGGAAGTACTTGGCGATGACTTGGGCGGCGACGGCGGCTATGTTGCTTGCTTCGGTGTCGTGGGTTGTGATCTTCTGTATGGGAAGGAAGAACACGAGGAGGAGCGCGATGGAGAAGCCTTATTAAGCTTGAGAATGAGGAATACCAGGAGACAAAGTAGAGGGTGCCGAGGAACCCTTTCTCCCTTTGGGAACTGGGGGCTCGGGGAGAGAGGCTGCCAGGAGCTCTCCTTAGACCCGTTGAGAATGTAGAAGACTAGACGAAGAGACATTGTCGTAGGAGTTAGATAGATACCCTTTAGTAATTAGTCAATCATATTAATGAATCTTCGACGCCTTTCTCATATGGTGAAACGCCGTTGTGTACGACGTATTCCTCGCAACGCTGAGCCATCACACTCGGAGACGCTGAGTGCTGTTTAACGGGTTCCCAGTTGTCATCATACAACCCCGTTTCATGGAACCAGAATATCTCGGCAGGCTGGCAAAGGATAGATGGGTGGCCGCAAACATCCAGCTTCTCTAAATGCAGGTGTTCCTTCATCTCGTCTATAAGCTTCTCCAGGTCGGCTGGGTAGTCGATGGTGTTCCCCTTCATGTCTTTTTTGCTCACAAACGCCCAGACACGAAGGCGTCTGAGTGTAGCAGCATGTGCCTGGAGAAATAAGCTCAGGTCTTCAGGATTCCATGCTAGCTTGTCCAGTATGAGAGTATGTAGATGTGGTAGCATCAGCCCCTCCAGGAGAGGAGGGCAGTCCAAAACCGCCGAGAACGCCAGTTTGAATCCTATATGTAGCTCCTGGAGATTGGTGGCTCCTCTCAAGGCCTTGTTCAACTTTTTTGCCCAAGACTCGCGGCTGTCGATGGGATGGTGATCCCGCAGATTCTTGCACCCCATAACCAGTTTTAAAGTCGTCAGCCCGCTAAACGCTGCTTCCAGATCAGGGCGGTAGTGGTCCATATCCCAAATACCGAAAGGTAAGAGGTCATTAGTCAGAATTCGGAGATTCGATTGTGAAGCCGCTCGAAGAATCGCCATGAAGTGGTCTATCTCGGCATCGCCCGGCTCTGCTTTTGATAATCCCATTTTCCAAGCATCCCACAAGACGTGGTCATTGTATAAGCATTCTTCCATTTTGATGTCGACGGCCTCCAAATTCTTCATATTAGGGAAAGCTTGCTCCAGAATATCTGGGTTGCAAAAATCGTCTGCGAATGCTTCTTCTAGTCCCTTTTGCTTCTGATACTTTGCCATCGACTTCTGCATAATCTCGGCGCTGCCCTTTCCTTCGCGGACGCTTTGCTGGAGGCACATGTTATTTCGGAAGTGGTAGTCATCGGCCTTCGCCATGTAGATTTCCACACGGTGGATCTGAGACGAGAAGTAGGGATGCTGGGAGATTTCCAAGAGCTTGGTGAAGTCGTCCCGATGGGGAAACAGTTTCATCCGTGGACTTAATATGTATGGCTGGCCAAGAATTGCACATCGTTTGGACGTTAAACGGAATGATTTGCACGAGTCCAGACCAAGGTGTTGGAAGACAGCCTCTACTAGCTCAGCAGGCAAGTATTGTAAGCCGACTGGGTTACCGCTGTCGTCGACAGTCAATGCATCCATGATACTGTGGATGGACTCCATGGTGATTGAAGGTTGATAAATTCAAAGAAAGTCAAGTACAGGTCAAGCAGTGAAGAGACAGCAGAACAACTCCATATACTCCTAATATGCTAAATCCACACACCATTTTCTAAGTAATGGCGGTAGCTGGTTAGTTTGTAATTCCCTGGTTAGTAAATACCGGCGTCATTTTGTTTTGAGGATGTTGACGTAAGGTACGTGCCGTAGTGCAGGGGCATGGGCCGTTCACGTAAACGAAGATAATTTACACGGGCGTGGTCCGACACAGCAGACCCAACGACTTCAGTGGCAGCACCCCGCCATTAGCGCCGAATTTCAGTTCTAGAAACCCAAGCCATATCCCTCATAGCGCTTGCTTTGAGTTCCTAACTTCTGGCCTTCGACCCAAAGAATGCCGTCTCCAATTAGGTTCGTTCCGGCATCTCGTCCCCCGAGTGCAAAATGGGCCTTCCTTTCTAACACCTGCATTACAGTTGGTTCCGTGCCCTAACACCAAAAGCACAAGGCCTCATTGGCATGGGCTTGCTGTCATGGGGGGCCATCGGGCTGTATGCTACGGATACTGCAGAAGAAAAGCTCGGCTTCAAGCCGTCAGAAGAGGAAAAGGCGGCAATACAAGCAATAACGCCGAGAATCTCCGTCGTTGATCGCGAATAGGCTGACTCTGTGTTCCGATATATGCGATATTCAAGCGGGCCCCAAATAAAGGAATGCGTTCATGGTTTACACACGCCATATTCACGCTCTAGGGGAGGGTGGCACGGCGTTCGTTGGGAGCCAACTGGGCGGGACATGAGGCTACGTAGGTGCGAAGCAAGGACAAGATGAGCAGAGCCGTATACAAACGCAATATGCCTTTACAGGTATCTCAAGGGAAGAGGGGCAGCAACAGTTGGAAGTTGCGTGTATATCAGCATTTACAAGGGCGTTCACGGCTGGCACATTTTAAGATCACCAAAGGATGTAAATTCGGACGAATACTTCATAATAAAGCATATAATTAATCGTTTGAGGGGCTCTTCATTCATAATGCCGTAGTCTTTATCTCTATCGAAACACACGTCAAGTAAATGCAAGTTTAGACCCCTTAAGTAGCCTTCTTGGCAAACTCGACCCTGAGAATGAGATGCTTGAAACCGAAACCATCCATCGCCGAACATGCCTTTGCAGCATCGTCGCGGTTTGTGAATGAAATGAAAGCAAATCCCTTGGCCATACCCGTCTCCCTGTCCTTCGCAAGGAAAACTCTTGTGACATGACCAAATCTCTGGAACATAGCGCGTAACTCGTCCTCCTCTGCCAGCTCGGAAACCTAAAACAAACGGTTAATAAAGGCGAAAAACAACTCATCAAGGGAATGCCTACGTTGGTAACACGGAGAGTAGCCAGATCGTCCCTCTCTGCGTACTTTCCGCCACCCATGCGTTCGCCACCAGCTGCCGCACCCCCCGCACCATTCCTCATATGTGGTGGGACATATGAGCTCTTTCCCATTCCTAAGCCTCCTGGACCCTCGGCCACATCGGCAGCGCCGGCAGCAACATCAGCTGTGCCCTCCTCGCCGACTGGTGCCATGGTGTCCTTGTAGGGACACTTGGCTGTGAAATGCTCTCCAGTACAAATTCTGCACTTGACTTTCTTGTCCTTAAGCTTGTCCTTCATGCTTCCGACCTCGACCTTCTCCTCCTTTGCATCCTTGCGCCAGTTGACGCTGGGCTTGAAAATGATGTTCTCGCCGACGGTCGTTGTGTCCACAGCTGGTCCTGCCTTATCCTTCGCCGACAGTCCAAATTTGGCCCATCCTTTGCGTTCCGCCACACGAGGGTTGACGACCTCCTTCACAACGGTTGTGCGGATCCGGCGCGTCGTCTTGACCTTCTTGCCTTCGTCGTTGATACGGTATGTCGTGATAGTCTTCGTTCCATCCTTGTTGGTCGTGATTTGTTGCGGTGGCAGCTCGAGGGCGTTATCATCAAGCTCTTCATCATCTGCCCAGTCGGGGCGGCTTGAGGGGGTTAGTAGGGTTCACCGGACCTAAACACGAACACTTATACTTACTTTGCTACTTTGGAGGCCATGTTGAGGCTGGCTTCTGCGATGTTTGGGCAGAAATAGTCTCAGTTGTCTGTAGGGTTTCAAGGCGCAAACTGTGGGTGGCCTCGATGGGGTCGAATTTCGGATATAGAAATGTTCGTGGGGCTCGTTAGCGGCAGAACATTTCGCGATGTGGTTTCTGGTCACGTGATCTACTGATTGTAATCAAGGCGCTGACACACCCAAAAGATTGTTGTAAATAGATTCAAGAATGTTCTGTACTGTACCAAAATAATTTAGGGGTCATAACACAAAATAGGCACAATGAAGTGGACTACTTCAAACCCATATTACAATCACAATCTATTAAGGGGAAGTTTTGTACAATGAGAGGGGATTTCATCATATTATTCGTTTTTAATCTGTTTATACACTTTAGAGCTTGTGCTCCATATCTCGAAATGCCCCATCGGCCGTGATCTCTGTCTGTATAATACAACGCCTCCGTCCCGAGCTTGATAACCTGTGCCCAATTGGGAGAACTAATACAACAAAGAATACCGCTTAAACCGCGATTTACGAGTACAAAATGTACAATAACCCGATGAGCCGCATCTATGCAACATCAAAGTTGCTGTGACAATAAAAAAAATGGTGGTTTTCCGATCCTAGTAGTGACATCCTTACTCCTTCTTCTCACCCTCCTTTGGCTGCTCGCCCTCTGGCTTGGCCTCACCGGCCTGGCCAGACTCGGAGCGGGCCTTGTGCATCTTATCGAACAGGTTCAAGCTGGCCATCTGGAGCTCGTCGGACTTCTCCTTAAGCTCGGCAGCGGTGGCGGTACCCTCACCAGACTGGCTCTTAGCGACGAACTCGCGAAGGGTGGCGATCTTCTCGCGGATCTGGTCAGCCTCGGTCTTGTCGAGTCTGTCGGCAAACTCGTTGAGGGCCTTCTCGGTATCGTTCAGGACGCTGTCCGAGCGGTTAGCGGCCTCAATGGCAGCCTTTCGCTCCTTATCAGCCTCAGCGTATTTCTCGGAGTCGTTAACCATGCTCTGGATCTCCTCGTCGGAGAGACCAGATCCAGAAGCAAGAGTGATAGACTGGTCCTTGTTGGTAGCCTTATCGGTAGCGTGAACGTGAACAATGGAATCGGCATCAATGTCGAAGGTGACCTCAATTTGGGGAACACCACGGTGTGCGGGTGGGATACCAACAAGCTGGAAGTTTCCGAGGAGCTTGTTGTCGCGGACAAGCTCACGCTCTCCCTGGTAAACCTTGATCTCGACGGCAGTCTGGAAATCGGCAGCGGTGGAGAACACCTGAGACTTCTTGGTAGGGATGGTGGTGTTGCGGTTGATGAGACGGGTGAAGACACCTCCGAGAGTCTCAATACCAAGAGACAGAGGGGTGACATCAAGGAGGAGAACATCCATGACCTCTCCGGCAAGGACAGCACCCTGGATCGCGGCACCGATAGCAACGGCCTCATCAGGGTTGACAGACTTAGCCGGTTCACGGCCGAAAATGCTCTTGACAGACTCGGCAACCTTGGGCATACGGGTCATACCACCAACAAGGATGACCTCCTGGATGTCCTTGGCCTGGAAGTTGGCATCCTTGAGCGCCTTGCGGACTGGCTCAATGGTGCGGTTGATGAGGGGGTCGACGAGACCCTCAAGCTGGGTCCTGGTCATCTTCATGTTGATGTGCTTGGGTCCCGAAGAATCAGCAGTGATGAAAGGCAGGTTGATATCGGTCTGCATGGAAGAGGACAACTCGATCTTAGCCTTCTCGGCAGCCTCACGGATTCTCTGGATGGCCATGCGGTCACCCTGCAGGTCAATGCCGGAAGTCTTCTTGAAGTCCTGGACAAGGTGGCGAACAAGGGTGATATCGAAATCCTCACCACCCAAGTGAGTGTCACCGTTGGTGGACTTAACCTCGAAAACACCCTTCTGGATCTCGAGAACGGAGATATCGAAGGTTCCTCCACCCAGATCGTAGACAGCGATGATTCTGTCCTCCTCCTTCTCCAGACCGTAAGCAAGAGCAGCGGCGGTAGGCTCGTTAACGACACGGAGAACGTTCAGGCCAGCAATTTGACCGGCATCCTTGGTGGCTTGGCGCTGGGAGTCGTTGAAGTAAGCTGGGACGGTAACAACGGCGTTCTTGATTGGCTTGTTAAGGAAGGCCTCGGCGGTCTCCTTCATCTTCTGGAGAACGAATCCTCCGACCTGGGATGGCGAGTACTTCTCACCGCGAGATGAAACCCAGGCATCACCGTTTGTGTGTTGGACGATCTTGTATGGGACCTCCTTGATATCGCGCTGCACCTCAACATCGGTGAACTTTCTTCCGATCAATCGCTTGGTGGCGAACAGGGTGTTCTCTGGGTTGACAACAGCCTGGCGCTTTGCGGAGACACCGACCAGACGCTCACCGTCTTGTGCGAATGCTACGACGGATGGGGTTGTGCGGGCACCTATTGATGAAATATAAGCACTGAACAGGATATGTGCAATTAGATGGTATGATCAATGCTTACCTTCAGAGTTCTCAATAATCCTTGGGACCTTTCCCTCCATCACTGCAACAGCAGAGTTTGTGGTTCCTTTAGGTATGTGTTAGTAAGTGCCGAAATTGCCAGAGTGTCGGAGCATTCTTACCCAGATCAATACCAATGACTTGGCCCTTGACCTTCTCCTCACCAGGAGCAGCCTCGGTCGACTCATAACGAGCGAATCTGGATACTATTGGCGAGCGAAGGTTGGCTGTGCGTGTGAAGGAGGAGGTTGCCCTTGGAAGCTGCGAGAGATGGAAGTTAGTTAAATTCCTCCTGAGCCGATTTTCGGGATCTTCTTACAGCTCTGGAAAATTTGGAAGCCAACATCGTTGACGTTAATGGTATTATCAAAGAACTCCGAATATATTATTACAAAATGAGGATGAAATGGTCGCAAGGTGAAAGGATGAATTGAGAGATGGATGTTGAAGTTGAAGGGGATGATGGGGAGGAAAAAGTTAAGGACGGCTCGAGAATTTTAGAAGATGAGAGAACGCGCTAGTCCGGTACTGGGTGGACACTGGGGCCCGCCGCTTGCCTTAACCCGAGGGAAGTAATTTAACGAATCGAAGCACGTGACATGTGGAATTTCTCCGGACTTTACGGGCACGAGTGATTAGTGTGGATTGACGGTTGACGTAGTAGGACCGTAGTAGCACGACCTGCATATCCGACTCCAATGGTCATGATCCATTTCATGACTAGAGCATCTTAGAAGTACCCTTATCATTGTAATGCGCCATTTGAAGCGCCATACTCCAACCTCCCTCACAACGTAATCAGACCAACAAGACCAGATCGCATATTCCTATACTCTGAATTGATCAACTTCAGCAGAACAAAGACGGAGGCCTAAATGGCTTCATGTGAGCGCGCTTCTGCCCTCTGAGCTCTACAATCTGTCGCATGGACACTGTGCTATGATTTGAACCCATGACAACGGCCATACTGTGGACGAATGGCAGCTATGGCTGTGAAATATGACTCCCTGTGAGTTTATACTGCTTGCGTCCCCATAAATGACACCTGCTGACTGTCGCGAAAGATACTATGCCACCGAAAACCTGATACTGCCCAGTCCGAGGAAACAGTACCGTGCGTTTATGGACGCAGGCCATTGGCAACTTCGATCATTTGTCCACTCACCCAGCGCGGGGAAGATTCACTACCTGGGCGACCGAGATATTTATGAAATCGACACCTCTAAACGCACACGGCGGATTGTGAGTACCTTAGCATTTCCGCCAAAGTGCCTCGCTTCCTCAAACGGATGGATATGCTGTGTAGGTGATAAGGGAAAATTCGCGGCGTTTCGCGTGGATTCGAACGAGGGTGCTGTTGGTCCTGCCAGCGAGGCCGATGGGCGTTTACCTCTGGACCTTGATCCGTTCAGGCGGTTGCATCCAAGCCTGCAGAATCGGGGTTCTAGGCCCGGGACCGGCGCAGATACAAACCGGAATCGACCTCAGATCAGAATCATCGGCGACGAGATCCTAAACTGCGTAACGTTATGGTTCCCAGGATCCGACATCGCAGAAGGTGCATACAAAAAGCCGGTTGCCGTTGTCTCAAGTAACGACTTTTGCGCCTATATCGTCGACCTGGAAAATTTGGAAGTAATAGAGAGTGTGGAGCAGGCTGAACCAGTTAACCTAGGCCGAATTTCACGAGACGGCTCGGTTCTTATCGTGGTGGGCGATGACCCTTACATGCACGTGTATAAGAGGACTCTTGAAAGTGGCTCTAGAAAGAATGAAGGCGAATACTCATGGACCAAGTGCCATGCTGTGCAACTCCCGGGACAGCGCATTGGCGACGTAGAGGACATGCGAGGGAGCTTTGCTGGCGACTTTTCCGACAGATACTTGGCAGTTGGGACACAATATGGAATGATCGCAGTCTATGATACGACCCATCTTACACGGCCGGAAACACCGCAGCCAATTATAACCTTTCCAACAACTCGCCCGACAACAAAGCAGGGCGCAGTGAGGGCGCTTCAATTTAGCCCTTCAAGCCCATATGACCTCCTCGCAGTCACCGAGGACCAGGGGCGAGTAATAGTGGCAGACGTCAGAAGTTTAGATACTCGCCAGGTTATTGATATAGATGGAGGTACTCAGGGACTTGAACTTGTCCCCCTTACAGAAAGTACTGGGGACGATCTTATTGACCCACGCCTTCATTCTGATCTCGACAGTACGGGTGATGAGTACACAGATTTCTTCGATTCCTTCCTGGACAGTGGCCAGCGACTTACGCCTCCCCAATTGATTAATCACGGCTCTCATCAGCTCACTCGCGACGAGACAGGGGTCTTGGAGGCTCTACAAGTCGCAAGAAGGCGACGGGAAAGAGAAGCGGACCCAGCCGCTTCGAATAACGCATGGAACAGTGTCGCGGATGAGCTTCACGCAAGAAACCGAATTGGCGAGCGCAGAATGCCTAATACCCAAATGCCGGGACCACTCAGAGACCTACTTAGCAGTAGAAATACCGATTCCCTGCGCGCCTTGGTGCTAGAGCGAAATCAAGACCGGGAACAACGGGGATTGCCGCCTCGAAGGCGTGGTGTTTTGACAGCCGCCCGCGCTGCACTGGATCCAGAAGCAAGAAATTCCGGCAGAGCTACCGAAAATCCTCCCACTGATGGCGACGCGCCGCCTCGCATTTCTCTTCACTTACCATCATCTTTAAGCATTCATTCTCCAGCAAATTCCGCAGAAATAAACGCCATCTATAACATGGCCATTGATCCCCAAGACCCAACTGCCCGTTTACAGCTCGGGGTCGATGATGAAACCCGCAGAGATACCGTCAGACAGGCTGATGAGCTAGCCACGTTTCGTCGGCGGCAGAATGAACCGTGGGTTTCTCCACAAACGTCGGCAAATGGATATCGTATTCGACCAAGGTACACGGGACAACGTGAACCAACGAACGAGCATCAAACTACCGGCTGCTCGTGGAGCCGAGATAGCCGCACATTGTAAGTTTTTCTCCTCAGGCGCCATAGTGTCGATTCGTAACTAATCCGAGCAGATATGTTGGTACCGAAGGAGGAGTATACGAGTTCTCGGTGAACATCACTAACCGCAAGATTTTCCCCAACATCAAGTGGAGATAGGTCTAATGCTTCGGATTTTGGCGTATGGCGAAGGACAGGCGTGCGTGACTTTTATGTTGCTTTTGATGGCGGCTAAGGACGCAAGGGACATATGGAGGATACATTAGCCATTTCTGGCTTCTAACTAGGCGTTACTGTGTTGGCTTTCGGGGGTACCTCGTACCTACCTTTGGGGGGGGGGGGGG
>JPJZ01000947.1:0-56379 GCA_000750815.1 Pseudogymnoascus sp. VKM F-4516 (FW-969) | reverse complement strand
GGGGGGGGGGGGGCCTGGCGCAGTTTTGGACGATTTTCATGAGCCCGATGACTTGGGCAGCTGGGTCTGATTGAGACCTATATTTAAGGCAATGAAACGAGCAAGTTATGACCACTTTCGTATCTGTGCGGTATAATCTTCATGCTTTTGCTTCCACCGTGATCGTGTTTGTCTGCGAGGTTAAATGAAAGCCTATGCCTTCAAAAATGGTCGTAAAAATATCTCTTTTGGCTTGATCTATACTATATATAACATCTCGGATGCCTCCCGACCCCCTGGAATTGGCCTGGGGTCTCAAAGCACATCGTTAATACGTAAATGGATTCAGCCAGCAAATAGAGTCGGTGCGAAAAATTTAAATAGACTGCAGACCTCTCCAAGACCCAACCTCAAAGCAACGCTCCAAGCACAGCAAACCCGCCGTAAATCACTCCGTCCCAAACTCCGCCTTAACAAATAATCCTCCAGCTCCTGGTTTTGAGGCCCTCCTATATACATTTGGCCCAATCTTCGCAGCAGCACTTGAGAGAATGCTAACTGCAGCACCGCCTCACGCACTGTCGGCCAAAACTTAAGGCAGCAACTGGATTTGTGGTCGTAACTTCGTTGTTGATGGCAAATACATTGCATCTTCTCCAGGCAATACTACTACTAGCCCATTGGCAGAAGAAGCTTGGAGCAGAACCGCAGCTCGTAGCACCTTGAATCCGCAGGGTCGAATGTTGCATTATTCTGTTTATCCAGAACATCCGCGTCTGCCAAACAGTTAGCAATTATATCACATAATGGAGTAGTAAAAACGTGGCACCTACGACTCAGATTAAGCTTCTCAAAGTAGTTTTGCACCGTCGAATCTAGTTCCGTAGCCAGTATTCCGTCCGGCATCCTCGCATAGGTCTTTGGTGGGATATTCCGCATCCGCAATAACATCTGCAGCATATCTGTAATGCGATCGCCCTGGCTCCCATACCAGATCGGCGTCTTGTCAAGCGGCCAACGGGCCTTGAGGTAGTCTTGCTCCCAGGACTTGAAAAGCCATGTCGACTTTTCGACACAGTTCAAGAGAATTATCGCGACAAGGAAAGTTTCGAAGGAAGAGGTTGAGGACCGCTGGAGCAGACGTCGTTCGAGGTCGTTCAAAACAAGTTTGCTAGTCTGTGCGGCTTTCTTTTCCACTGCCGCGCTGAGTTGCATGCAGAGGAGCTGGTACGTAGTTCCTTGCGGGTCGATGGGATGGCTTTCTGAACTTTCATCGCCCATAGTTCTGCGTTCCGATAAGCTCCATTTCAACTCGTGGTCAACGAGGATGTGAACTGTGGCCCAGAGCTCGAGAGCGCGGCTCAAGAGGCTGTCTTGCTTTTGGATGGAGAGTTCCATGGCAACGCTGAGCGTGACGTTCATGAAATGTGAGGGTTCTTTTTCGAAGAATATCGGAGACATCCGCTGTGCATAGCCTTCGATTTTCATCGGCAGGTCATCGTTATCATTATCGAGGATCCGAAGGTTCTCGCTGGAGAAATCTATGTTCAAGCCTAGGATCGGGTCGATGTTCTTCTCCGACGGTAGGTCTTGTCCTTCAAGGGCGTTGAATCCCGCGTATATGTTTGTTTCCGGATAGTGGGAAGCCTCGATTTGGTTTGCAGATGCTGTGAAATTGACGCGGCTTTTTGCAGCATTGACCTCGTGGTAGGCCAGAACAGCATGTAGACCAGCCGAATACATGTCCAACTCATCAGCAAGGCGTGTTCTCATACATGGCTGCTTCCAAAGACGAGCACTTTCAACGTTTCGGCACGTATTGCACGGGGTTTCTCCGGAGCAAGGTTTCTTCAGCATTCTGCAGCGAATACATGCCCCTCGTTTCCGGACTTCCTGTACCTCTTTCCTACGGTTTGGGGTGAACCTGCCCCGAACCTTTGGCTTATTGGCTCTCTGACCATTTCCATATTCGGCACTGAATTCTGTTGTCATGCCCGTGTTAATGGCGATAGCCCGAGGGAAGTTCTGCTGCTGTTGCTGCTGGGCCCTGGGTTCTTCGACGTGGCTTTCGAATCCTTCTGGATCTGGGTACATGTTGCCGCCGGATCCATCCAGCATTGGCCAAGTTGGTTGATCTGCTGGACGGTGGACAAAGTATTGGTCGTTTATGGTGCTGTCTTTCAAGCTATTTATGTCTGACGCGAGACTTTCGGAGATCTCTTGGGGAAGGCCTTCACCAAACAACTGTGGGTCGACCATAGACGATGTAAATCTGGCCGAGGCAGCAACAGCCATGCTTGTTGCTGCCGCCATATTCAGTGGCGGGGGTGGGGAAGTCGATGGGGCATTTTCTTGGGCAAAGTTGGCGGGAGGGAGCGTAGATTCGCTGTCTCGACGAGGGGTAAGTTTCTGGCTCAAGACTACATAATTAGCATGGCTCTTAAATATACTAAGTGGGCAGTTCTTACGCTTTTTATCGCGTTGGACACGGGCTTCGTAGCTAAGTGGAGGGTTGTCCGGCGTCCATTGCTCTTGTAGCTCGAATCGATCAATCCTTGGTGTCTCCTCTGGCCTCGGGTCGGCACTGTGGTTATGTTGCGTTCGATCATCTTGTTTCTCACTGAGATCAATTTGTCTTGAGACCTCAGCGAGTGTTTCGAGGGCCGTCCAATTGCGATTACCGACGGGCAACTCAACAGACGAAGGGTTGGCCTGGTTCCGAGCGTCGGTGATGTCGGGAAGGTCGTTGAGCTGGAGCAGAGCCTTCTGTCTATCCCGGAGAGAAATAGCAGGGCATTTCTTGACAAGATGCGTAGTGAGGCTGTCGATTCGGCCCTTCGGGAATTTTTCACCGCATGCTCTGCAAGTGTGCTGATACCGGTTGCTCGAGTCTTCGAGTTTTTGGCCGCGTTCGAAAAATTCAAGGATAAGCTGGTTGGGCTTCCTACCCATTTTGGAGGCAGAAGCAACCAGGCGACGATGTTATGTCGTGTATGCTAAGAAAACTCTAGGTATTCAAATGGGTTGTGCTTGGTGAAGTTGCTGGGTTCGTTGCTCGCCAACGGGCAAAGCAAGGATGAGGCGATACAATAGTCTTGCGCACCTTCCACGAGTCAATTGGAAATGCGGTTAAGTCGAGGATTCGAAGCTCAAGGCGTCTGAGAAGTGTGCAACCCCAAACATTCGGAATATCCCTTCCGAGGACGAGTACGTCGCGTCAATTACGGTTCTATTGGAAATTCGAGTGGCCAAAGAGTAATGCCAGTTCTATGTAGGCGGTGTCGTGAGATGATGATTAGGCGGTGTCGAAAACACGCTAGTGGCATAACAAATACGTCCGTGCGCGAGTCATCATTCGATCTTCATTTTTGCTTTCAAACCAAACTATATCACATCAAAATAAGAGTAAGAGTAGGGTAGCACGGTTAAAAAGTATATTCAAATGTTGGGACTGAATTCCTAGCTAGTTTATATCATCTTTTTTTGAAAATAAATATTAATATTGACTAGGCGGAATTTTAATTTCTACGATATTATTATAAAATCCGCCAGTTATTATTTGGGTATCTTTATTATTGCCCAATTAGTATTTTTTTTGATAGTCTAACGCCCGTGATTTCCGCTTGTCAACTATATTACTTCTGAGTTATCAGCCCTCCACTCCAGCCAAATATCTTGGTACCATGACGGTGAGTGAGAGAAACTATCTATCACCTGCTCGAAGTATTTATCTTGAAGTGAAAGATCTAATCGTTTGAATGTTGTGAGAACTTAGGAGTTTTCTTGTACCAACTACCTATATATTTCCCGTTATGCCCGCTCAGTATAACTTCTTTGATGGTCTAACGGTCATGATTTCCGCTTGTCATGTGACAAAGCGCGGGAGACCGGGGTTCGACTCCCCGTCAGAGAGATTACCACCTCTCTGAGCTCATGCTCAGATATATTTTTTGCATTTTTTTCTACTGCTCAGCACAGTTCACCTGAATAAAGATGAAGGAAGTACGAGTAATGCCGTTGTTATACTCTAGTGCAAGTTGGTTTTGCGTGCTCTTTTTGAACTCCTGCGTAGGGATTGCTGGAAATTATAGATAGAAACTTGCGGTCAGCAATTGATAGTCAGGAACTCGTGGTCAGCAACTGATAGTCAGAATCTCAATAGTTAAGATGCAATGTTTCTTCTTTCCGTTTCGTTTTTACTGTCTGATCACATTTGTCACCTGCCAAAATCGATGGATCAATAATGAGAAGTATCCCAAAAGCCAGAAAGAATTCTATCTAATTGTCTAAAACTTCATTATGATCCTCCCAACACCCCGTCACAGAAAAACGCGCTGAACGGATAAAATTCATGACACACAAAAAAGTATATCCGGGTTTCATTTCCATCTAAAGTCTGAACATCCATGGTTGCAAACGGCTATCATAAAGTCTAGACTCTTTTCTTTCCAGATCATATCAACCTTAGCCTCCTATTTCGTGGGCAACCGTCATCGCATCGTGAGTCCGTGAATTAAACCGTTTACTCGACATCCTCAACGACGGGCGTGTCGGCATCAGTCATAACCTCCTCCTTGCTGGCCGGCTCTTCCGCTGGCTTCTCAGCCTTCTTGGCCGCCTCAGCCGCCTCGCGCTTGGCCGCGAGCTCAGCGTCCAGCTGGGCCTGGGCTGCTTGCCTCTCCTCCTCGAGCTTGTCGAAGTAGCGCTGGGCGATTGGGCCAGCAAGGGAGCGGATGTCGTCGTACTTGGCGATGTAGACGGCCTTGGTGGTGTCCTCACCCTCATCGTAGAGCCAGTCCTGGAGTAGCAGTTAGTATATTTTCTTCGGAATTAAGGGGGGTTATGGGACATACCTCGATCAGCTCAAGCTTCGCCTTCAGCTTCTCCTTCTCGGCGTCGCTGGCGAACTCGGCGTACTTGTCATCGATGTTGTTTCTCATCTCGTAGATGTAAGTCTCGAGCTCGTTCTTCTTCTCGTCGGTGTCTCCGACAAGCTTGTCTTCCATGAACATGTTGTTCTCCTTCTCCGCAGCCGTGGCCTTGGCCTCTGGGTCTAATGATGCGGTGCCGGCAGAGATTGGCAGGTCTCCCTTGCGGACCTGCTTCTTAACCTTGCGCGTCTTGGGCACCTTGGGCTCGGCGTCGGTGTCCATGGCATCGGCATCCTTCTTCTCGTCCTTGTCCTCTGGGATAGGCTCCTCGATCTCGACATCCTCGACGAAGTACCCCTGCTCGACGTTGAGGATACCGTGGAGGTTAATGCGTGCCTTAAGCTTGCAGATCATGAAATCATCCTTGGAGTCAGCCTTGACATTCTTGACAGAGAAGCGGCCGATCCATGGCTTAATGGCTCCAGGAAGGTCTTCTGGCTTAGCATATCTCGCCTCGAGGTCGAAGTTTTGCTTGCGGTAGAATGTGAGGATCTTTGTCGATGGCATAACGTTGCCCTTGTTGAAGACGGTGAGGGAGGTGTCCTCATCTGGGATGTCCTCAGACTTCTCCCAGTTGAACTCGATGGGGTATGGGACGATGTCGTGGATGGTGAAATCGCGAACGCGGAAAACGGGCGACAGGATGGCGCAGCTGAAAGCGCAACCTCTGGCGACACCCTCATCCTGGTTGATGGTGAAGGATAATTGCTTGCCAAAGAAGTCCTGGATGCGCTCCTTCAGGGCAGGTACACGTGTGCAACCGCCAACAACCTCGATGGTATCGATGTCCTCAACCTTAAGCTTGGCCTGTGCGAGGGCCTCCTCGAGAGGGATGTGGGCACGCTTGAGAAGCGGCTCAACAAGAGCCTCCAGATCCTCACGCTTGAGCATAGACTGGACGTCAACATCGTTCATCAGGGACTCGATGTTGAGGGGTGCCTGCTGGTTGGCGGAGAGGATCTTCTTCAGCTTCTCAGCAGCAGCGGCAACTCTGACCATAGCCTTGGGGTTGGTCTTGATGTCAATCTTGTACTTCTCCTTGAACTCGGCCGCGAAGTGGTCAACAAGAGCCTTGTCGAAGTCACGTCCACCGAAGTCGCGGTCATATGCCGTACCCTTAACGGTCAACTCGCCCTTGCGGAACTCGACGATGGAGCAAGTGTAATCACTGTGGCCGATATCGACGAATGCGACACGCTTTGGCTTCTCGTCTGCGGTGGGGAGGTCGAGCTTCGTAATACCCCAGCCAAGCGCGGCTGCGGTGGTGTCGTTCATGAGACGGAGAAGCTGGAGGCCAGCAATCTCAGCCGCGTCCATCAGGGCTCTGCGCTGGACGTCAGTGAACCACGCTGGCACACTCATGACGATCTCCTTGACAGGGAGCTTGAGCTCGGCGGCAGCGGTGGCCTTGACCTTGCCCAAGAACATCGATATAAGCTGGGTAGCGGTGAACTGCTCCTTCTTTCCGAGGTACGTCACCTCTGCTCCGACCTGGCCATTGATGTCGACAAGGGGCGCGGAGATGTGCTGCTGCTCCTTTGCGACATCTGGGTCGGATAGAGCACGGCCTGCTAGACGCTTGAGCGATCCAACAGTGTTTTTTAAGTTCGAAATCTCTTGTGTCTTCGCGGCCTCACCGAGGTATCTCGCCTTTGGTCCGAAACCAACAAGGGAACTATACAGGTAATCCGTTAGCCTCTTGTTCTTCTTTGATACTGTCTTGCCTGCAGGATGAGACGTATGGGGAACTTACGGAGTGGCACGGTTGGAAACCTCATTGGTAATCTGTAAAGCAATCAGCAAAGTGAACATAATATCATGCCAGGGTCGCGCCCAATACATACCACATCCACGCCACGGTTTCTTGCGACAGCAATAACCGTGTTAAGGCTGCCAAAATCAACACCGACGACAGACATCTTGATGTGTTGTTTTTATATCGTAAAAGTGAGGGTGAGGGGGAAGGTGAGGGGGTGAACAAGCCACACAGAATATTGGCTTGAGGCTTATCGACAGTAGCGTGTGGGAATTCTAGGCCCGAAGAGATTTTCTGAAAGGTCCTCGTGTTGGGGAATTTCGAAGTGTTGTATGTACGATAGAGATGTACTCGCTTGCAAATCTAGACGCAATTGAAGAATTAGAGATCGTCACGTTATTTTGAGTTTTGTTTGGAGGAGGCGACGAAGTATTTCGTTTTCACAGCCCTCTTTAGCTTTGTGTATGGGAATCTCGAACTTTTTGAGCCGCGACTATTTGAGTTTAGCTCGGATGGACGATTCCTGAACTGACTCTCTACTTCTACGCATTTCGACCCATAGGCTTGGCGATCCTTGGGCAATAATAAACTTACGTCATGTGTATCTACAGTTGTTATAAGTTATTATTGTGAAAATAAATTCTGTTTCTCACCTTATTTTACGCCTTTTTTGTTTTTTGGCATATTCAAAAAAAAGTTTGCTCATCTTTTCGCCTTGACTTGAACACGTCGACATACTTGTGATGCAAGTATAACACGGCAGTCAAGTAGTGTTGTGGCGAAGCCGTGTCTTTCAGGCCGCTATCGATAAGCCCTGATAAATTTTGGCGCTTGTGGTGGGGGTTGATGGACCACTGAGGGCAACCCCTCACCACCCGTGACTTGCTTGGCTTTTCTTGGTCGCTGTAGTTTGCTGTAGTTCACTGTAGTTTGATGCCATCATATCCTCAATGAGAGGTGGGATCCCACCCAAATTAATAATGCCAATAATTATATTTATTAGTTCTCTTGTGTTTCCGGTTTTCCCGTTTATGAAAAAAAGAGCCACGAATTGGTGAGCGTACTGTTTCAGCAAACAAATAATTATCAAACAACTGTTTGTTTGTGCTGAAGTGTGTCCTCGGAAAAGCCCTATTTTTGGGTTTTATCTTTCCAGTCGGTCCCTGTGGTTGGTGGCGCCTGGCTGTCGGGTCCTTCAGGTCTCTCACGTTTCTCGTTGGTCGTCAACCCGCGTTGGTGGCCATGTCGGAAAAGTGGTGGACAGAATAGCAACACATTTGTTACATTGCCAGCGCAATGTATGAAATGTCGTGACAAAGGACACATTTTCAATCAGCGTGAATTCAACTGTAAGTGAAGTATAAAGTTCGTAGTTGGAAGGGAAAATATCGTGATCTCCATCCTCAAACGTGGCTATCATCTCTGCCTTAGAACGAGCGACTCTGGATGTGAAAACAGCGTCAATTCCCAATTTTTATTTCGTTGAAGAAGACCAAATCTCAATTTCTATCTGGTTGAAGAACCAAAAAATACATATTTGCTATTTCTATATTGTGAAAGAAATTCTCCGAAGTTGCGTTCCAGCACCAGGACTTGTCAAATTATATGCCTGCCATCCCCCTTCTTTCCTAAACGGGCGTGTGTTCGAATTTCAAAAGGCACCTTGCTACGCTGCACCGCTTTTTGACGACTGATACCTACTTGACCAATATTGCTACACGGTATATTAATCCATCCGTATGAATACCCTATAACACCTTGGTGCCATTGAGCGACCCTATTGATGGCTATCTCGTAGTAAATTATATATACATACTTCCCTGCGGATATGTTGTTCATTCGGAACTGGATATTCTCTATCGCCCTGTCCATCCCTTTCTGTATAGCGACCTTTTTATCTGAGTGAGAATAATATGATAACCCCAATCAGCCAGTTTCGAGATTAATATGAGCTATCTAGGGAATCGCTGTTTGAGGACTCTCTATTTGGCGAATCGCTATTTGGAACGCTCGGAGCAAGCTCTCTACCGGCCTTCTTGACGGATAATGTGAGATTTATAACCCCTTTCCCTTCCGCGCTCGGCAATGCTGATAGGGCTGGACGCAGCCTCTTCCAAACGGATATCCTTGGAATCTATGTTCCGCGAACAACACAGATCCCAGAAATTCTCCGAACACTGGTATTACGCGGCATTATAACTTCACCATAAAGCGGGGAAAAGCAGCCCCCGACGGCTATGAGAAAGAGGTGATACTTATTAACGGGGAATTCCCAGGCCCGTTGATAGAGGCCAATTGGGGAGACTGGATCGAAGGTGGTCTCAACGCTTCGTTTTGCGAACTTTTTGCTGACATACAGCTCTAGTCAGAGTGAACAATGAAATAACTGGACCGGAAGAAGGAACTAGTCTTCATTGGCACGGATTTTTCCAAAGAGAAACGCCTTGGTACGATGGTGTGCCTTCTATCACACAGTGCCCTATTGCTCCGGGATCCTCATTCACGTAAGGTTGCATATCCGATAAGTGGCAGCTACAGCTAACAGTAATTAGGTATCGATTCAGAGCACACGTTTATGGAACTACCTGGTACCATGCTCACTACAGCGGCCAATATTCTGCTGGACTCACAGGCCCAATAGTCATCTATGGACCATCGCATGTCGAATACGACGAAGATTTGGGCCCAATAATGGTTCAGGATTGTATGCAGGATCATTGGCAAGGACCACATATATCTAAAATACTGACACCACTCAGGGTTCCACAAGGATTACTTTACTATCATTGAAGGCGGTACGTCTCAATGAGGCGACGAGTCAAGACTGAGCTTTGACTAACGACTGCAGTTATGGGCAACGATACTGCCCTGCAAGCCCAGTTCTCAGACAATACCATTATCAACGGGAGAATGCCATACAACTGTAGTTTAGTTACTGACGGAATACCATGCTCCTCTAATAGTACATACTCAAAATTTAAGGTGACGCCCGGGAAGACATACAAATTGCGCCTCCTCAACACTGGCGCTGCTGGCCTCCAATATTTCACCATCGACGGTCATAATTTGACTATCATTGCAAACGACTTTGTCCCTATTCAGCCGTATACCGTCTCGAGTGTAGTTTTAGGGGTGAGTCACTTTCTGGACGATAAATAGCGAAGAGATGTGGACGTCGGGCTTATAATTATCTAGATTGGCCAAAGATCAGACGTTTTATTCACTCCGAAAGGAGAGTCTACTGATTCGATTTGGATGAGAACAAACCAACACGGAGAATTTTGTGCGAGGGCACTTCAGCCGGAAGGAAAAGCAATCATTCTTTATGATCAAGCCCCGTTAGATTCGATTCCAGTAACAAATGCTACAACCCTACCCGCTGACGATGGTACCTGTCACAATGTAAGTTATGCTTCTTGCAACCAAAGATTTAAGCTAATTCCCTTACAGGACCCGTTGAACATGACCGTTCCAGTCTATCCCTCAACACCACCGGAAGCCTCTGTAACCTACAACATTACAATAGACCAGGTAACCAATGCTACTGGCCACAACCTTTTCGAAATGAACGGATCGACATTCCAAGCCAACTATAACAACCCAATCCTTCTGCTTGCCAACCAGAAGAATTATTCGTATCCTTACGACCCTCAATGGAACGTCATTGACTTCGGGACAAATTCTTCAGTGCGCATATATGTGTTCAATAACAATAATAGTCCTCATGTGAGTCAGATTAGCCTGGGAAGCCTGAAGTAATAAATACTTATACTAACGCCTGTTTAGCCAATGCATCTTCATGGCCATGATATGTGGGTTTTGCACGAGGGCGTCGGGGAGTGGGACGGAACCATCGTCAATCCCGAAAACCCTCAACGAAGAGACACTCAAAACCTACCCCCGCACGGTCACATTGTCTTCCAATACAATCTCGACAACCCCGGAGTCTGGGTATTCCATTGTCATATTGCGTGGCACTTGTCTGCAGTAAGTAATTTCGTACTTGTCACGGGTATCGGAAAATTGCTGACGTGGTTCTAGGGCTTGTCGGTGAGCTTGATGGAACGGCCTACGGAGATCACGCAATTGGAGATTCCGTTTATTATGGATCAGACATGCGTGGACTGGGATCTGTACACGAGCCGCAACGTTGTCGACCAGATAGACAGCGGCATATAGAATGTGACGGGTAGTAAATTGATGTCACTGGGGCTTCGTGGAGGTACGAAGTATACGCGGCGAATATCGTTACTCAATTCGAGAGTTGGATACGGCATAGCTCTTGATGTTACTCATGCTGCATTTTACAGTTAGTATCATATAGGACTGAAGCTCTCCGCCTTGACAACGCCATCTGTACTTCCATGTCTCATTTTATAACACATCTGCGCTCCTGTGTCTCATTTCACGTATATACGATCTTAAGTCTCATATTTACAACACATCTGTGTTTCCATGGCGTTATGGCGTTATGGCTGATTGCCTCTATTTCATTGGGAGGTTGCACGTGGAGGGGCTGCTGAGAAAGTCTCAGCTTGCAAAGATTACTGTCAATGTGATACGAGTGCTGCCTGAATGTGTTGACAAGGAATGCCCATTTATATCGACGAATTTAGACTCTGATAAGCTACTTCAGCTCCGTCTCGGTGAAGGACTTTGTACGACACGAAAGGAAGCTCACATCGGGGACCGAAGCCACCTCCGTACATTGGGGCTCTCAGTGGGGCTCTCAGTGGGGCTCTCAGTGTAAATGAGAATCAGCTGAACCTGGACCCGAAGCAAAAGATACAGGAACTTTCCCCCATTAAGCCATAGTTACCTTTTTAAAGATTGTCACCTCCATCATGGCCGTCTTTGTCGAAGTAGGTCGCTTCAACGATTCCTCAACGTGTTGTAGCACCTTGAAAGTATCCATCAACCTGTTTATTGGCTGGATTAATACCGGAAGCCACATCATTGGCTACATTGCTTCGATTAGCTACATTTTAGGCGTAGTACCTTTGAGGCATTGGGAAAAGTTTGAATGCAAGATGACTGCAAGTAACCTTCTCGAATGGTTCGTTCTAGTACCCAGAGATCTAATAATTACTTGTATTTGATTTGAGTTGTTCGGCGACAAACTACAGTTCACGCCTCGCCTTCCGAAGTATTGGGGTCCTACTGGTAGCCTGTTTCCGCCAGAACTTTTCAATATATGGATATAAAGATGGAAATTGGATTCAACTGATGAAATATATCTGGTAGCTTAGTTACACGGATTTAAGAAAAGGAGTCTTCAAACGTGTTTTCCACAACCTCGGATCTGGAGAATCATCATTAACTGTAACAAAATTGCACATCAATCTCCGAGGCTGTGATTATGTCAAAGAATTCCCTCGCAAATCTGGGAGCTCAGGGGTCGGACAACCTCGAACGAAGCCAAATATCCGAGAGCCTAAATAATGTTGGGATACAGCGTAGGTCCGACGCCGTGCTTGAAGGAAAATACTGAACCTTAAATAGAACCAGAAGCGACTCGTTCAGACTCAATCCGGAGAGAAGTCGTTGTCAACCCGTCAGAGGTGGCAGAGGTTGCTGCGTCGGAGACATTGGGAAGCGGCTCTTCACGCACTTCAAAACGAAACAGTCATTCGGAAGATGCTTCAGCGCCAGAGCATTTGCCTGAACCCTCAGATCTTCCCACTGGGCTCAAACTGGCAGTTTTGGTTTGCTGTGCCTGTATGGCTATCTTCATCCAAGCCCTTGTATGTGTATCGTCCCCTGTGTACGGATATAACTCAGAAAAGCGCTCCAGGACACCACAATAATTGCAACTGCCATTCCAACAATAACCCGAGAGTTCAAATCTCTCAACGACATTGGCTGGTATGGGTCAGCGTATTTTCTCACCACCTGCGCTTTTCAGCTCCTCTGGGGCCGGTTTTATACCTTCTTTAATTTGAAATGGGCTTACATCGGTTCAATCGCCATATTTGAAATTGGAAGCATTGTATCTGGGTCCGCGCCAAGTTCCATTGCGCTGATACTTGGTAGGTCAATTGCTGGTATCGGTTCTGCAGGTATTTTTGCGGGGAGTTTCATAATCATCGGCTTCAGCGTCCCGCCCCGGCATCGGCCGCGGTATATGGGGCTCATCGGGAGTATGTACGGCATTGCCTCTGTGTGTGGACCACTTATGGGGGGAGCTTTGACGGACCATGCCTCTTGGAGGTTGTGTTTTTATATAAATATCCCTCTGGGAACACTTGTCGGCATTGGGATCTTCTTTTTCTTCCACCCCACAAATGTCAATGCGGCCCTCCAAGCCCTCCCGACTCCAGTCCGACTCGCAAAGTTAGATGGAATTGGAACTTGTGTTTTTGTTGCCTCGATGGTATGTCTGATAATGGCCCTGCAGTGGGGCGGCACCATTTATCCCTGGGGGTCTCCTAGAATCATTGTCCTTCTCTCCATATTTGGATTAACTCTAATTGCCTGGGTGTGTTACCAATACCACAAAAACGACAATGCCACCGTGCCTCGGCGACTTATTTCCCAGCGCTCTGTCGCCTTTGCATCGTTAACTTCCTTCTTGATGGGCGGAGCCATGTTTAGCATCGTTTACTATATTTCCGTCTACTTCCAAGCCGTTCGTGGAACTTCCGCCACAACATCAGGGTTATACTCACTCCCGATCATCCTCGGACTCACATCTGGAATGCTCATAGCGGGTCAGCTCAGCAACCGAGTCAATCGATTCCCCCCATTCATGCTTTTTTCAGCCGTCGCCGCTTCCACAGGTGTCGGACTAATCACAACTCTCACGCCAAATACCCCATCAAGTCACTGGTGTGGCTACCTCGCGCTATTTGGCATCGGCCAGGGAGTCGGTTGGCAGCAGCCTCTTTTGCTGGCCCAGGCTTTCCTTAAAGATGCCGACATACCAACCGGCACGGCGCTGATGTCAGGGTGCAAGATGCTCGGTGGTGCGATTTGTATATCAGTCTCGTCCTGCGTCTTCCACGCATTTTTGACACGGAGTCTACTAGAGTTACTTCCGGATATCGATCCTAATATAATTATTGGGGCTGGGGCATCGAGGCTGAAGAACGTGGTGGTTGAAATTGCGGGCGATGATTCAGCCGGGGCAGATAAATTGCTTGTATTGGTGGAAGAGGCCTATAACAGAGCCTGTAGGAGGGTGTTCATTGGAGCCCTGGTGGTGAGCAGCTTGGCTGTGATTGGTTCTTCGGCAGTGGGATGGGAAGAAATAAGAGTTAAAGATAAGAAAAATGCCGAGAACGAGAAGGATATAAGGCTTTCAAAGTTGTGGAGAAGGACACGAGAATCATGGGATATCTAGAGTATGTTCTAATGAATTATACGCGTTTTCGCGCTGTAGTGTATCACGAAGCACGTGATACCCCTTACTACCCCTTTTCATCACGTTTCACACAAATAATTGCCAGGGGTGTATCCCTCTATCACCCCCACCGACCCATCCTATCCTGCCACGTCCAACATAATTTGCATCTTATTGGAATTATTTTGAGACAGGCCTCAGAGGGCTGCATGCACAATTTGCTGAACTTCGTAGTCTAGAATTATCTTTCTCCTCTCTGCGCGGATATCAAAATGAGTAGTTAATCCGAGATGTCTCGTGTAGCTCCTTGCTTGCAAAGTATGTCGCTCCGCATCGCATCACGAGCAATGGAGTTTACGGGTAGTTGACTTCGGATACGTGTGCAATAGTAAATTATTCTCACTAGAAGTCGTACTGAAGCGGCGCGGTGGGTACAGCCGGCTGCTTACATAGCTCCGCAAGACCACCCATAAACGTCCCGCACTCTTAAAATATGTCGACGTGTGACAATATCTGCACCTGGTCGAGCGTTGGCGTGGTACAAAGATCCGAGCCTGGGCGTGAGTTGATGTACGACAGAGATGCTGCAGTCTGGTCTCGAGTCGGAGCATTCCTCCTCAATTTGGCAGCCCCGCCAATATTTTCCGATATATTGACTTCAAATACGACTAACTCAGGGAGAGAAATGACAAATAGATGTAAGATACCGAGGCAAGGCATGTGGTGATCCGCAGGTATGAGCAACCAGCGCAATGATAGCCAACCTAATAGACTATTTTCACTCGGTGGACGCGTGACCTCCTGATGCTGCACTGCCAGGTTCAAAATCATACGACTACAAATTTCTCGGGTAGTTTGGTTTGGTTGAAAAGGTAGGATTTACGCCTTTACTGGCAAAGGAGTAGTGGACCAAAGCACCAGGAAGATCATACGTGGGAGACCGAAGACCACAATATATATGTACCTCCGGTGGTAGATATATATTAGGTGAGAAACTGTGAAGCTGCAGAGTAGAGGTAGAGTATTTCGCATATTCATTCCATTCACAATATCCAACGACCCTAGACCTTGTCAAATGCATGTCCTCCAGCTGCTCTGTCAATGGCGACACTCTCACCAAGCCCGCAAACTTCGAATATAGTCATTGGCGAGACACAGCTCCCCGTTAATCCAGTACCCTTAAGTTTCTCCAAAGTGTTTTTTATTGCCTCATATGCGGGTGCCAGACAAGCAAACGAAAATAAGATAACTCTGTAGCCCATCTGCTCTGCGTCCGCTGCGGAGATCAATGGAGAGACACCGTTCTCAACGCTGTTATAGCACATTGGCCATGGTGACAGCTCTTTGACGGCATCCCTAGCCTGACCTTTACTTTGCACTCCTTCCAGGATTCCCATGTCGGCGCCGAGGTTCCTGGCTATGCGGAGGCGCTCCATTGCATCGTCATATCCACGACTCTGGAGTGCATCTGTACGTGCGATGATGACAATGTCAGAACGAAGTTGCTTCCGCATATATATACAGGCCTTAATGCGGCTGGCGTATATTTCAATCCCAACCACCTCCTTGCCAGCTAAGTGCCCACATCTCTTCTGTGCCACCTGATCTTCAATGTGAAATCCTGCGACTCCAGCAAGGTGGTATTGCTGAAGAGATTTTGCGACCATAAGAGACCCACCATAGCCAGTGTCCATGTCAGCGATTATAGGAGGTCCAGCCCCAGCTGGAGCTAGATTGGCTATCATCTCGGCGTTGGTTCTCATATCATGAAGTTGGGCAAGACCAAAGTCAGCAGCTCCTAACCGACTAGCAGTCGTCCCCGCACCAGTCATGTAAAGTCCTTCGAAGCCAAGTGATAGAGCGATGCGTGCTGACAGGCCATCGTAAACCCCAGGGCAGACTATAATCTTTGATTTGTTTGCGATGAGTTTGCGGAGACGAGTTGATCCGGGCAGTATAGCGGGGGATAATATGCCAATATCAGTTTCGGCCGTAACCATCGTAGAACTAATCGATAGTTCTCCATTGGGGCTTTTCGTAATCTTGGATTCGTTCACGTCAATATCTAGACAGAGATTATCGTGAACTTCGTTACACGATGGGGCCAAAAACTCTTGTAGTTCAACCTCAGCTTCATTCTCAATATGAGTTTGGGAGGTGATCTGTGCAGAATGGATGGCAAAGCCTTGATCTTGTATATTGATTTTCGAGGTTGGTATTCTATCCGTGCAGAAACCAAGCGGCTGCCAAATCTCAATTTCATAGTTGCCATATCGTTCGAGGCTACTTCTTGAAGCGATCATGTTTCCGGGACGCTTGGTATAAAAGAGAGGGGGCACAGGTAGTTGCTCAGACGTTTTGCGAGAGGGGTGAGCTGTATAAAATATCTTAAATCACCAAATTAGGGGCAGATTGGTACATGGTATTGGATAATAAATTGAGACCCAAAACAAATTTTGAGACACTCTTATGAATCATCTATCACAAAGTCGCTGAAAGGCATGAATATCTATACTAATCCGGGAAGGCTTGCATGGCTCGTCAAGCTAATTTATTTGTGTCACACGGCTCACGACTGAGAACCTTTCCCAATGGCTAGCGGGTTAAGCACCGAGTAGCGAGATGTCGGTGCAGAGCAAGAAGGTCTTGCAATCACGATCTGATCTCTGGCGGATACTGCCTTCTGTATTGCGCTCAAGACTTGTCATTTTTTACAAAGATGTACAAGGTTAGTGATGGCAAGGAAGGGCTTTCGACATATAAATTAGATATATAGACACATTGCTTGCTATGTACAACATGGCCACAGCGTTTCGTAGAACAAGGGACAATAACGCAAGGAGCAATGGAGAATGGGCAACATAGATATGGCAGCTTGAAAAACAAATCTTGTAATTAACGAGGCGTATAATCTGTTGCGAGACACCTTTGTAATGCCGACCCTATCTAAGGTTTGGTTTTATCCAAGCGTTATTTCGAAGCTGAGGCTTCCTCCCATATGAGACTGTGCTAGTACACTGCATTTATCTATGCAGCCACCATCAATTTGTTTCTGTCAGATGCCTATAATCTCCGAGAACGTTGGATGTGGCTGAAAAAGGTTGACGACTTCGATCCGTGCGATGCATCAACCACGTAATGTAGAAATCATACCACCGACTGCTTGCTTCAACTTTGTTTGAAGAAAATTATTCAGTGCTGAGTAAATGCCTGAATTGAGAGCTTCCTCTTCTTTGCTTACGCAATATCTTTCTCCATATTTCTCAACCAGCCCCTTTACTTTTCGAAGCTCGTTGACTACAAGCTGTATTCTCATCCTTTGGTCGTCTTCGGCATCTATCTTGTACGCCCCAACTGTAATTGGCGTGGCGCGCAGATTGTCTGACCATTGTGTGTTGCCAGGCTCAGGACGAACGCTGGTTGTAGCTCGAATAATTGCCTCATAGCAGACTAAAATGTTGTGAATAATCAATGCAAGTGTCAGAGCGTATTGAGGACTGAGGGAACAAGGACACGCAAGCAGAGAACGAGCGTTTTCAATTGCTGACTTGTTGTTGATAAGGACCTGGTCTATTGAAGAAATGGGCTGAAATGGGTTTCCATGACGAGTTGTTGATGCCCCACAAGTGCTTGAGTCCAGGTGCAGAAGTTGAATTGTTGAGGACGCTAGAGTGGTGCAGTCATGCATTTGGAAGAGAGATTGAGGGTTGACTTTTGACGCTTGCCCTGCTGGTCCTTCATGGGAAATGGAATTGTCGTTTGACTTTGATGGACCAAGGTCCATGCAGATATTCCCAAACACAAACATGTCATCCGTTGAAGCCCTCGTAAACAATGGGGTTGATTTCGTCTCGTCCAAAAAATCAAGATCATGGTCAAACAAGCTCATTGGTGCCATAACTGCATCGTTGCTTCCATTCGTGCTTGACCCCGGCGAGTAAAGCGGAGCAACCTGCCATTGTGTAGGAATAAGATCGTCTGAGTCCATAAGATATGATTCCAAGTCTAATGGTGCTGCATGATCTTGGGGACACACCGGGAATGGTTCTAACTGTTGAAGAACACGTAAAGGAGCATCAAGCTCTTTCTTAGCCAACGATGTCTTTGATTTTGTTGATTTCATGCCATTCGCATCCCTTGGTGCTGGAGGCTTCCCCATTCTCCGCGACGCACTGTAATTGCATTTAACGTCTATATTTCGGCAACGAAGGCACGACGGCCGCTCCTGGTCGCATTTAATTTTCGATGCGGAGCAAGCATCACAGGATGCTCTCAGTTTTTTTTGAGTTGGCGGCCGCAGCGCCGTTTTTGGCGGTAAACCACGCTGAAATCTATCAGTTGACATTGTTTCGAATTAGAAAATGGGGAACAGGAGAAAAATTCGCTGGCAAAGTCAGGCAGAAATAATAAAAACTCAAGATAGACGAATATTTTGTTCTGGAAGCAGAGCTCTTCATATTCATATGGTCTACTCTACAATAGCTATAGTTGCCAAGGTTGTCGTCGATACCCTAGATAAAGTAGCCTCTTATGGAGTGGTATTAGCACCTTGATCGTTCGGCCGAATAAAAGTAAGTCACGTAACCTTTCTCGAACCCAGGTCTCAGGTCAATAAGAGAGAATTCACAAGGCAAATGTTTCCTATTGGCCCTTCATTGGTGGCTAACTTCAGCAGGATTCAAAATTCGAATAGTTCGGTCACACGCCATACAATACCAAGTCCTGAGTCCGTAGAGCGAGGGACCCGAGTAAAATGATGGGTACATAGATATAGATATGATGAAGGTTTACTGGCTATAACGCTCAGCTACTGCACCTTGCGTTTTATCATCATCGCCAGAAGAAAAAGAGGTTACCAGCAAGATATTTGGCCAAGCTTTGTGCTTCATAGCTTTCTGTAAAGAAAAGTTTAATGAAATACACTACTAAATAATAACCATGGAACAACCTGCCTAGAAAAGTAATAATAAATTTGATAGGTAGAGTTGCATATCGTTCCCACTCCTTAACACTTGACACTCCAAATACGAGCCAGCAAGCTGATTTTACGGGCAGGCTTATATGCACAATACTGAGCTGAAGCATTCAGCTCCTAGCTTCAGCCAAAGATTCTTACTACTGTGATACGTAGCAGTGTCACCCGATCGCTTCCCTCTGTAGTTTCTCCCCGACTTTGCCAATGTAGTGATACTGCACTATGATGTGGCGGATCCAAATGGGAGTAACCCTTACAAAGCAAAATTGTCCTATATTCGATCACTTCTCAGGCTTCGGCTGGTACACAAGACTACACATACCCCTGTTTATAGCAAGTGTACTGAAACGTAGAGTACGTGTACAAGTATGGACTCAGCCCTGAATAGAACACAATGTCTAGCAAACGAGAGCTAGAATATTAACATCATATTTAACAAAAACCCTGTTATTTGTGTTCATACCTCATGTCTATACTGCCAAATGTACCAGGGAATGACAGAAATCTGCAGGCGCATGTTGACATACAATTCCTTCATACACACGATTCTAGCGGAATAGTTCCTCACAGCTGTCATAACTCTTTCAGGGGATGGCAGGTAACCCAAATGCATATCGTCACTCAGATATGTTTGGGCATTACCAGTCGCGACAATACGAGCCTATGTCGTCAAGCCATTCTTCGCAGCCTCATGGCTCATGGCATCTTGTGCCATGTGAATTTGCAATGCCTGTCACCCTATGTAATCTGTATCACTGTCCGCACTCAAATATCAAATACGGAGTATAAAGTGAGCTGTCGAGTACATGATGTTAACCATCTCTTTAAGCCGATGCTGTTTCATCCGAGGTTATTGTCGTTCTCAACACAGCATCTTGCGAGCATCGCATAATTCCGAGTACATGATTTGTGAGTGCCACATTTTATAACATACCACTACAGCGCTAATACTGGAAGTGTTGCTCAAACCCCACTCTATGTTTTGCCATAAAGATAATCAAGCTGGCGACGAAAACCCTCCTTCTTGCCACATTGAAAAAGGTGCCGAGATGAAGTATGCGGGCCCGTAGGCCCTGGACACCCGAAGAAGATACATTATTAACTCTTCATGTTGAGATAAATAGTAAGTCACAATTTCATGTTTTAATCCTCAATATAATTTGATTCTAGTAGTGAAAGTTGGAAAAGATAAGCTATGGAACCAAGTCGCTCTCAATATACCTAAAAGAACCAACAAGGACTGTCGAAAGCGTTGGATGAAGCTAGGGGCACATCTTAAGAAAGGCTCTTGGACGAACGAAGAAGACCAACAGCTACAAAATGCCGTTAATAAAGTGGGCTGCAAGTAAGTTAATTCTAACAATGATACATGCGTTTTATCCCGTTGCATTTTTATTTAATGTCGCATATGCTGAATTTGTTGCTAGCTGGACGCTTGTGGCTGGCATCCTAAAAACACGACACGCAGAACGTGAGTACATCATTCCAATCACCACAGTTTTTTGCTGAGTATATCGTTCAGAATGCTCGAAGAGATGGCAGTACCACCTTGATCCATGCATCGATCATACACGGTGGGACGTCGATGCGGATAACTTGCTTCTCAAGTGCTATGAGAGCCATGGACGAATGTGGAACTTGATTAAAAAAGAAGTATTTCCTCGGAGGTCTGCCACCAATATTAAAAATCGGTAAGATATGTAGACATCAAATAATAATTACTCGTCTTAATTCAAAGCTGTAGTTGCAATCTGTTGCTGCGGAGAAGACAGAGGCCCTCTGCGCCACAATCGACAAAAGTTGGAATTCCGCCTAGACGCGAGCCCGAGCCTGCATGGAATCAATGGAAAGGGCCAGCAAATATAGCATACGGTTACGAGTGTCTAGACGAAAAGGACAACAGGGAAAGAAATCAGAATAACAATTCAGATTTTTCTATTCAACCATATATGGATACATCCAACAGAAGTTGCCCCCAGATCTTTTCGGCACGCAAATCTTTCTATGGCCATCCCAGAACAACACCAGTCTCTATGAAAAACGGCTATAATGATGTGAACGAGGATAACTGGCAAAAGGCACCAGGCATTGAGTCTTCGGCATCATCCGGGGTAAACCACCCCACAATACTTGCCGCATTACTAAATCAAATGCGAACCCAGGCACCTTTACCATCCCTACCCTGGCTGGATGATTACTTTCCAATGTCTGATCCTCTATGGGATGGTATTTTGACGTTCGAACAAACTCAGACAGAAGATCCTAGTAGATTCGTGCAAGAAAATTAAGAATTGGAACAACCATACCTAAGCGCTCTAGCCAAAGGGCCCATCAAATATTCGAGAGAGGACGCAATTTGGCATGGATCTCGAAAATAAGCCGTCTTTTTAAAGGTATTTCGCCTTAAAGCAACTCCTCGACACCCAAACTAGGCTTGATAGTCTTCACGGCTATATGATTCTACTTTTCCATGAAGTATAAAACATTCTAGTGATAAGAATCTTCAAATCTTGTAGTTTCATTTCAGGGAGATTTTCGAGGAATACAGATCATCAATAAAAGTTGCGTACTCCAAAAACCGTTGAAGTGTGACACAAGTCGAACCAACCACTAGAATGCCGAGAAATGACAAGAGTAGACTTCAAGCCAAATCAATTCCTCAGGTTAAATGGCGTTTTAACAATATTTGTTGCGGTGACTACTTCCAAATAGTCGGAGTACCCTCTCGAAGGTGAGTATAAAGAGCCGTCTCTAATTCGAGCAGACATTTGGTTACCATCGGGTCTCCGGGTGGAAATACCTGGGTCATTAGAAGCCCTGAAATACCTGCCTCTCTATCAACCCACTGTTGGAGGTACATTAATGTAAGCCTACCTCGACGTGGAAAGACATGGGGTGGTTACATACAGCATGACAGCCTGGCATTCCGCTCCAGTTAACGCTATTCCTCGGTCGCCTTCCTGGAAAGTCCTCCAAATTGATGGAACTACTCAATCCGAAAGTTCCTTTTGCCCCTTCGGGCCAAGTTTGTGCCAGATGCCTTTTGCTTGGCCCAGTAGTAACATCCCAAAACCAGCGAAGGTCGGGAAGCTGAGGCTTCATCATCTCATCAATGCTCTCTTTGCTCAAAATATCACCTCCTTCTTGGAGCATAAGTTTTAGAATCTTCGAGAAATCTTCTGGTGTGCTATATAGGCCAGCGCCGCCGCAGCAATCTTTTGCCGGAAGAGCTAAAGGTACAACACCGGTTGATAACAATCCAGTTTCTCGATCGCGCCAAGCTGTGGCCATAGTTCGGGCGGGAAAGTCTGGACGTAATTCGGCTCGAAAGGTAGTATCGTTCATACCAAGCCTGGAGAAAATATTCTTTTGCATGAATTCTTCGAGGGTAAGGCCACTTACGACTTCTATCTGTTAATGTCGTGTAAGCATTGCACAAATATAAGACAGTGAAGGATTACTGTTCTTCCTGCCCAATCCATACCAGGACCATAAGCCCACCCTTGGCCCGGCCGAAAGATGAGAGGATGCGTATAACCTGCCTTTTATTGCATAGTTATTAAATGGACTGGATTTTAGGTGAAGCTACCACTTACGAGAGAACCAGTGAAAGTATGGTCTGTTCTCCCAACATACTGTGACCACTCGAGAATCCCCGGATGCAGCTGGTCGTAAATGAACCCACTACTGTGACTTAGGAGCTGTCTGTAAATTCTCGGGGTCAGCCTTCTATTACTTTACTTTCAACGATAAGCTAACCTTAATGATATTGGATCGGTGACATCCTCTAGGATTGGCTTTCTGGGGAATTTGTCAGACTCCTCAAATCCAATTAGGCACTCAACTTTCTGTAATTCTGGTACAATGTCTCGGACATTCTCATCGAGCGCCAGCAGTCCATTCTCAACTGCAATCATGCATGCCAATGTGGTAATGGCTTTGGTGAGAGAAGCAATATAGAATACAGAATCTATGTGGAGATGAGAGCCACTTGTAATGTCTATTTCGCGGCTGCCAACAGCCTTCGAGTATAAAGTATCACCTAGATTTTAGTTTAGCCATTGACGATGCTCTTTAATTCCAGGGGTCCATGTGAAGCACAATGGCTGCGTACCATGTTTATCAACGACAATAAATGCCAATCCCTTCAAAGCATTTACTTCTGTAGTTGTGTATTTTTCTAAGATTTTGTCGAACTGCTTTTCCAGAGTCATTATCTCGGTCTGCACCAAGCTTCAGATAGATGAGCTTCAAACTAGTAGAGCAACAGAGAAGAATTATAGCTACTACAAATGGTCCATAATTGAATGTACTATCATGATAAATAACAATTATTATATTTGGAAATTAAAGTTCTACCAATCGCAGTATCACTCGTCAAACTAGGGAGTCAGAACCACTCGGGCATCACAAGTGATACCACCTGTAGCCATGACAAATATATCTCGCCTTCGGGTATCGAATACCAGAATTACGGCTTACAATACTCAGAGCTATCACTTGCAATTGGAAGCCTCTGCGAAGTTGGTAAAACAGATATACAACACTGTCGAGGCTGTCACCACGGACTATCACACGGAGACAATTCGAACCCACCTTTTCGGCTTATAGCCTTCCTCAGCCGTTTTTGTCCGAGGGCTCAATTTCAGTTTAAGATAAACGTTTCGCGTTGTATCGATCTAACTCCCGGCACGTCGGTCCTGGCGTTCAGTCAGTCTTTATGAAGTCGCAGATAAAGTTTACTCCCTAGTTTTCTCTGGTATTCCCGCCGTCTTTCAAACACACGACATTCTATGACTACTTCGTATCCGACAGGGAATTTCAAATATCATCTAAATATGGACTCCTTCTCTAGGGTTATTATAATCGGCGGCGGTATAGGCGGACTTGCCTTGGCACAAGGCTTAAAGAAATCTGGCGTGCCTTTTCATGTCTTTGAACAAGACCCTACGCCCGATTTTCGGGCTCAGGGGTACAGGTTGAAACTTAACAGTGACGGTTGCAAGGCTTTGAATGAAGTACTTAGCGACAGTCTCTGGCGTCAATTTCAGGATACCTGCGCTGTTTGCGAAGAAGGCGAAACAAATTTCGACGCCATTGCTGGAACAACCATAGCAAGCAGAGCTGGCCCAAGAAGGGCCCGAGGGGGTGCGGTAATTAAAACCCAGACATGCGACAGAACTGTCCTTCGAAATATCTTGCTGTCAGGGTTGGATGATAATATATCCTTTGGGAAATCACTGCTGGAATATACCATCACAGAGAACGGCAAAATTGTGGCAAAATTTGCAGATGGTTCAAGTGAAAATGGAACACTTCTTGTAGGTGCAGATGGTATCCATTCTCGAATCCGAAAACAATATCTCCCTAGCCACAGACCCCTCGATACGAATGGAAGTTGTATATACGGAAAAACGCCACTGACACCTGAGTTGTTGGAGATATTTCCAAAGAGGGCAACAAAGTGGATGACCTTGATCATCGACAGGACTCCCATGACGCAGACTCTGGACGTCGACGAAACCCCTCTGACCTTACTTCTCGAGCCCATTCGATTTGCTAATAATACCTACCGAAAAGATCTGCCTGTGGATTATATCTACTGGGTCCTTATATCAAGAACTGATGTTTTTGAGACCCATACCAAAGAGCTCCTGTACCTAAACGGAGAGGAATCTGCCAAGTTATCTCTCAACTTGACGCAAGAATGGGACCCGTCTTTTCGAGTATTGTTTTACCTCCAAGACAGCTCGCAGACATCAACTTTAAGAGTGAGTTCTGCATTTCCAAAGATTGTGCCATGGGAGCCTTCTGCGAATGTCACATTGCTAGGAGATGCTATTCATGTCATGTCGCCAAGCGGGGGCGTCGGCGCGGCGACAGCTCTTCGGGATGCAGCCTTGCTGTCAAATACCATTTCGAAGTTTGGCATTTCAGCAAGTACCATCGGAGAGTATGAAGCAACCATGAGAATCTATGCACAGGCGAGCATTGAGCGAAGTTATTTTGGAGGAAAGAAAATGTTCGGTCAGGAACCATTCGAGAAATGCAAACCTCTCGAAATCTGAGTTACATTTCGAGCTCCTGAGAACGCTGCCCATTTGTTTCAACATTTGTTATAGATATTTCTTTGAATGAAAATATCATCCAACCAATACTTGCCCTAGTGGTGAATAATAGAAAAAGCAGCTACTAACACCATTTGGTTTTATTAACAAGCACCAAAATGCCCTCCCCCTCCCCCGCCCCTGTGAATGCGGTTTGGGACGAGGTTGAAGGTTTCAGGCGGAAATACCTTCTAGGTATAACGATATCGCTGCGACATCGTTTGTATACGGAAGAATAAGCATTGTAGTTGTTTTTGTTTTCCCGAAGTTTCCGAAAGTAGGAGAGGTGCGTTTGCCACTGGGAGCTTCGACGGTGGAATTGAACCACTCGTCGGCCATTCTTCTATCTGTATTCAGGAGTCTCATGGGGACGTTGCGCAACAAGCAGTGGCCGAATTGTACAGATACGTGTCGGCTGGATAATAGATTTGCGGGCAATTTAATCCTAGTCATTCAATCAGTAAACATCAGTAATTTGTAGCTACCTGCTGAATTCGGAGTCCGAAGCTGAGACAATACCTAGAAGGCATTGCACACATGGTGACGTGTTTATAGCGTTGTGCACGGCTATGCACCGAATGCTGTTTCCAGAAAGTACTCTTAATGATCCACGACCCAAGCCCTCAACTTCATACTTTCAAGGAAGTTTCTTGCTCTTATCAGTTGACAGCTTTCAAACCAGCTATGGCAGAAGACCCGCAGAAACTCCTGTGTTGGGTGGTTTGTGCATATCGTAAACCGGGACTGAGCGAAGTGGAGTACCACAAGTACATGTCCAAGGTCCACGCCCCATTGGTAAAGGATCTTTTGGTGAAATATGGAATTATAAAGTGGTCGATGGTAGTTACCCCGATTTGGCCTTCCCAGAGGACTAACGGTCTGCAGTGCCACAATACTAGCGAAACCCGGTTATTAATGAACCAACTTGTTGGACCTCAATTCGAGAATCTAGCGGACTATGACTGCATTGTCACAGCTGTTTTCAGGAATATCGATGACTTTGTCAGAATGAAGCAGGATCCTTACTATATCGACAAGGTTATGCCTGACCATGAGAATTTTGCGGACACAACAAGGTCAAAGTAAACGCGCCGAATCTACTAATAAACCGGAGCTATTGTTGACTTTGGCTACAGGATGACAGTCGGTTGGATAGAGGATCACGTTCGCGACGGAGTAGCTGTGGCTTCTGCGCCTTGATTGCGAATCAATGTTGGTGGTGGAAGGAGAGCCAAAATTTGGTGCAGTGCCATGGGATGTGAAAGTCGCTACGCATTATTCTAAAGCCAGCATCTTGCAAGCTTGATAAATCAATGGTTTTATTATTCCTACATAGTTCATTATAAGGCAAAAACTCCTCGTTACTCCATATAATGCCCAATAAGTCGAGTTTGCAAATTCGTAAATCCAGATTCGCGTCCCCTATGCATCGTCTCACTTCCGAATATGTCTTTCGTCTTCGCTTTCTACATTGATGCCACGCTGTGCAACAGAACGAAAGGCTCTTGAGATGGAACAAATTATCATTCTGTTGACTACGGGATGTCAAATAGTGGCTTAAGCTTTTTGATAAGCATCCATTCGTCATTCGTTACATCGGTCCGGTAAAACTCCTTCAGTGTATCGATAGACTTCCTTGAAATGAGAGAGTACAGGGTGTCTTTCTCTTCAAGATGGCGGCCATACGTTGGCTGATGGGATCCCATTTCAATTTTGATCGCCACGGATGGCTCGCCCTTCTTACACCTTGGCAGGTGCTTGTGATCGCGTTCGATACCCGTACTATTATAAAATTAGTCTCATAGCTACAAAATACTGTGGGAAGAAAACTTACACTCTGCCAACACTGATGATCTCTTTAGCACCCGTGATAGTGTTTGTCTTAACAGCTGCAATGGGAGTATCAAGTTTGAGCTGGCCCTCAACAACGTCGACTCCGACGATAATCGGGCCAGTTTTGTTGAAGACAGCAACCGTTGACAGGACACAGGGGAATACAGCCATGAGCCTTGATTCTTCCTTCCTCTTCTCCAAAATCGCTTCCATGTGCTTTGTAAACTGGTCGAAAAGATGGTAAATGATGTCAGCTGTGAAAATCTTGATTCCCTGCTCCTCTGCGTAAAGCTGGGCTTCTTTGTCGATTTTCACATCGAAACAAAGCATAACAGCATGCTCTTTCGACTTCTCCAACATGGTACCACATTGCATAACATCACGCTTGAATACCGGGCCAATACCCACATTGGCGACTGGGATCTTAGATACGCGGAGGAAATCAAGAAGCGCCTCGAGAGATCCAAGCGTGGACGCCTGGACGCTCACACCGCGGCCTGTCTTCTCGATTCTCTTCATGAGGTTGCTAACGTCAGACCACACCTCTTCTTCGAGGTCAGACTCATCGTCGTCAGGTCCCACAACCATCAATCTGGAGCCTGCAATTGCACCTTCGAGATCTGGAGCGCTGATCTTTACACCAAGTGCTGCCTTAACCTCCTTATTGTGGACATATGCTGACTTCAGTCGAAGTTCTTTCATAGCCGCAGGGGTCAATAGAGCTCGGATATTTGTCTTAATAACACCGTTGATACCGCAGATCAAAATCCTGTCGCCTTCGCGAAGGATACCGTTGGAAAGGATGACATCGATCGTCATACCGAAACCTTCGATAGCTTTAACCTCAAGAACCGTGCACTGAACCTCGGAGAGGTACATCAAGCTGCCAACCATTCTTTCTTGGGTGAGCTGGAGAATGAGCTTCAGCATATCTGGGATACCTTCTCCGGTATGCGCCGAAGTTGGAATGAGAGAAACATATTTTGCCATCGACTTGTTTTCGTAGAAAAGCTCGGAGTTAAATCCTTGCTCGGCGAATGCAGTCTTAGTATCGGCCAACCTTTTCTGGAATTCGTTCTGAACGCCCTTGTTCTGCAGTTCGTAAGACTCCCGGAAGCCGTTGTTCTCGACCTTCTTCCAACCGTAAAGACGATCAATTTTGTTGAGCGCAACGATAAAAGGCGTCTTTCTGTCTCGGAGCAGTTTCATAGACTCTAGCGTTTGAGGTTCCAAGCCGTGCATAATATCGACTACTAGAATGGCAATATTGCAAAGCGAAGATCCACGGGAACGAAGGTTAGAGAAAGATTCGTGACCAGGAGTGTCAATAACCAAGAGACCTGGAACTTTGAATTCAAAGGCACCATCTCTGTTGACAACGGCCGTCTTCTTCTTGATTGCATCAACTGGGAAGTAGGTGGCTCCAATCTGTTGCGTAATACCTCCGGCTTCACCTTCCTGGACGTTCGTTTGCCTGATCTTGTCCAACAACTTAGTCTTGCCAGTATCGACGTGACCAAGAATACAGCAAATTGGAGATCGCAGGTTGTCCTTAGACTGAGCAGCCAATGCCTCCTGATGTGCCTTTTCTCTTCGCTCGGCGGCCTCCTTTTTCCTCAGAGCAAGAGCGGCTTCTGCTGCAGTGGCTTCTTCGTCCTCCGAAGATTCCTCCTCAGATGATTCCTCCTCAGATTCTTCCTCGGGCTCCTCGGCCTCGGCGGTTCCCTTGGGCCTCGACGGTAAAGCTTTGGTGTCTTGTAACCAGTTAGTAACCGTGTTTATTTTACATCTGACAGATAGGATTAGGTCCAGAGTGGGGTTTGGGTACATACCGGCAGATACTTTATCAGTTAAGGGAGCTTCTTCTTCCTCTGAATCTGCGTCCCAGCTATCCTTAACGTCGTCTTCTTCAGCAGCAGCAACTTCCCAGTCATCTTCAACTTCACTAGCTTCGGCATCTTTGGCAGCTTGAGCAGCTGCAGCCTCTTTCTCGGCTTTAGCTGCTGCTTGGGCTGCCGCGCGTTCAGCCTCTGCCTTCGCTCTCAGTGCTGCTTCAGCCATGAGGCGTTCTTCCTCGGCCTGGATTTCTGCTGGATTCTTTCTGCCTCCCTTTTTCTTCTTGTTATCATAGACGACCTTCTTCTTCTCCTCTCCTACCTCAAGTCCTCCAACTTTAACACCAGCAGCAATCATTTGCTGCAACTTTTTCTCATTTCTTGCCTTCTCCTCTTTCTGGGCTTTGGTCATAAACTTGCCCTCTTTCTTGAGAAGGTCGATCTTCTCCTTTTCTTTCTGCTTCTTGATGAGCTTAGCTTCTTCGCGGGCCTTTTCTTCTTCAGCTTCGCGTCTTTCCTCCTCCTCGATGCGTTGTTTCTCCTCGGCCACAGCCCGCGCCTTCTCCTCCTCGCGACGTCGCAACTCCTCTTGTTGTTTTTGCAATCGGGCCAGTGCCGGGGTCAGCTTCTTGGCTTTGGTGGTAGCGGGCTCGGGTGTCTCTATCTTGGCTTCGGCAACAGGTTTGGCCGCTTCAGCAACCTTCGCCGCGGGGGCGGCTGTCTTCTTTTTTGCTGCCTGTTGGAGTTTCACTCATATTAGCAATAGCTCAATAATTTTTACCGGAGTTTCTCACCTGTTCCTTCTTTCTTTGCTTCTCACGCTCTTTCTTTGCCTTTTCCTTTTCCTTTTTTGTCATTACTCGGCCATCTGCGCCCCGTTCGTCATCTCCGTCGTCTGCCGCCGGCGCACTTTTCTCAGCACCTTTTGCTTTCGGCTTTGGTAATGCGAATTCGTCTTCCATAGTTGCCTCTTCAGCAACCTTGGTTGAAGGGTCGAAGGTAGTACCCTCTTCCCCGGGCGTTGCCCCGCCGTTGGCATCGTCGCCAAAGTCATCCACCGGCTTTCCCTTTGCCTTTTTCTTGTTCCGGTTCTTCTTCATTGCAGCCATGAGGCCGCCAGCGGGAAATTCGTCTTCGCCCGCCTCTGTGCCCGCATTCGCCGCCGGGGCTTCTTCAACATGCGGGGCAGCATCACCCAGTTCCGCCTCCCAGTCGTCGCCACCCTTCTTGTTGGTCTTCTTTTTGGGAGGCATATTGGCCGCTCTATCGGTTGAAATTTACGTCCACGGAGACGATATAAGAGGGCTTGGCTAATCAAGTTTGCTTCGCAAAATGAATTAATGAGTCCGAAGAGATTCAGTACGAAGTGGTTGTGTTTGGTGGGGCAAGTCTTGGCAGTGTATAAAAATTGTCCAGGGTGGCATGGGCAAGATAAGCGAATCGACAAGTAAGACTCCACAGCCCCAGACTTTACAGTTCAAATCAGATTCAGACTGGTTGGGCGCGGAGCCCTAGAGTCGCCCGGGCGCCGGCATCGCTCGGCGCATAACTTCATAGCCAGCCAAACGCGAAACTATCTATCATCGATCAATAAATATAAATTACATCTACCATTAACGTTATTGTAGTACATGTTATGTTACATACCACGGCCAACTTTCAAGTGCTTCCAAATCAAATATTTTAGAAGTAATGCGCTTTAAATTGACTTTCTCAACCTTGCTTAGAAATGATTTATTTATTAGAGCAATTATTCTACTACGTCCACTGGCCCCAGGAGTTGCTCAAGAAGATGGTATATCATCTCCACACTCGTTCTCAGCCGCTCATTTCCCTGCAGACCAAAAGATTTCTCTGGCCAATGGAGGGCTACTGCACTCACAAGAGCTTCAGCCGAAGTTGTTGCAGACTCTTGTCCCGTTGGCATGCTTTTGGTGACGAACTCCTCCAGATGCCGGAAAGTAAGCCATCCTTTCAGGATATCGCCATCAATGTGTCTTTTTCTCGCGTCTTCTTGATCAATTAGAAGTCCAACCACGCTTTTTTCGTCTTCCTGCAAATATGCGGGGCAGATCTTTGGATCTTGGCGAGCAAAGTGGTCGAGAATCTCTAAGAGCTTCAGGAGCGATTTTTCCACCAACGTGAATCGTCTAATTGAGCCGTCAATGCTGATACCAAGGAGATCTTCCCGGTTAATTCCCCATGGAACGACCCCTGATAGAGGAGGCTCATTTTGGCTGGTATCCCAATTTGGACGCGTGGTGGCAAGCCGGAATTTTGTTGTGCATGAGGGCATCTCGACTTCGAAGAGGGTTGTGTATTCTCGTGGAACTGTTTGGCCGGTGGGTATGTTCTTCTGGTGATGAAGGCCCACTACCGAGCAGTCTTTATCGGAAACCAGTAGTAGCGTCGAAGCAGTCTTAGACGGCGTACGGCCTTCGAGAGAAAAAGACATATGATCAAGTCCTGTACGGGCACACTCGTCCACATATTGGAGCTGGAATTTCCCGTTGCCTTTGTAAAGGAAGGTCATTATCGAATCCCTTGCAGTTAGTACACTCAAGCATTGGTTTTCCCAGCTCATGGAGATGGCATGCGATGGCAACTGATATTCTGCGAGAGACACTAATGTCTCTTCGATGATATTTATTGCCATTGAGTGCAAGGAATTTCCTGTGCAGCAAAAAAGAATCTCGCCATTAGCCCCACCTTGAAGAAGTGCATGTATCGGATTAGAAAATCGCTGCTCTATGAATATTCGAAATCCCGTTGCTTTGGCCTTCAGTTTCGAATCTTTCAAATGCGTGTCTTGGCGAAGTAGGAATATGCCTCCCGCGCTGGTGCCCGCTGCTATCAATTCTTCTTTGTCGGATAAATCGCTCGAGATATTTAACCACCATTGTGTTAAAGATATAATCCGATCAGTATGGCGAGAATACTGCACGTTCTTCAGAGATATGACCTCCATTGCGGCCTCCACTTCACCGGGGATTATAATCGCGGGCCTACCATCCACGGCAGCACCAATAACAAGAGATTCTGTAGTTTGGCAGTATAATATCCGTTGAGCAGACCCAGGCAGCTCCATGCTATTCGAAATCCCGGTGATTTCGTTGCCTATTTCTATCCCCAGTATCTGTTTGCCCGAAATTGCTAAAAACCCCTTTTCAAGTCGGCACACAAAATCAATGGACGGTTGACGATAGAGTGACTGTTACTCAGTTAGCAAACAGCTATTTCCAAGGATGTGTCAATATTCATACAATTCCTATGTCCCTGAATAATATTCTGGTAATTGGCGGAAACGAGTTCGAAACTCCATTAAAAACGATTCGATATAGGTCGGATCCGCAGCAAACCAGAGCAGCCGCTGGATACGCTGGATCTTTGCAAAGATTCAAATTTGCTGCTCCCAATTGTCGAGACGTGGCCATTCCTTGTCGGATTCTCCCATCGGAAGACCTAGCGTAGTATGACATAAATAGAACTCCATTGCCATGCCCAGCTAGCAGTAGCCCATATTGATCCGTTGGCGAGATTGAACCACGGCTATTTTCTAATTGGGAGAGCATAAGAATACTTACACATGAATCTATTGGGCCAGGGTTTGTCTCTGCCGAAGATTGTTAATTTCATTCCAGATACCTACAATGGCAGAGATAAATCTTACCTTGTGAGTTAGGTAGGATAAATTCAGATCGTCCGTCCTGGACAATCCCATGGCAAGTATCAAACTGATAAACACATAAAGTGCACTTCTCATTCCGTGTGTTGGCTTTCTGTGGCAAGTCGCGGTCTCCATGGCCATCGATTGGACCATGCCCTATGACTAAATATTCCATCTTCTCCCCGGGGTCTGCAAACGATAGAAACGCAGGATAAAAGTCAACCAAAAGGGATGACCCTATCTTGACTAAAGGTAGTTTATCGGACCGATCTGTCTCTGCCCCAAATGACTCGGATGCTGTAATTTTAAACGCATCGAGGCGGAATTGGCCATTTCCTGTCTGAAAAGCTATACAGACAAGATCATTCTGGTAAATAGAGGCCGCCATAACAAGCTCGTCAGGGCTAAATGTTTCTGAGTAGGCTGTAGTAGTTGGAGAGCTGCCAGTGGTCAATTCAAGTGTCTTCAAACGTAAAATAAGCATCCATTTAAAAAAAAAAAAAAAAAAAAAAACTTACTTGAGCGGCTTGTCGGACATGCGGATATAACGTTCTGTAATCTGAGTAACAAAGCCTCTTGCACAAGAAGCATCTAATGTACGCGAACTTAGATCAAGCCAGGTTGAATCAGCTTCGGCCACTTCTGTTATTCCGCTGCCATTGTTCTCTAGCATCAACAATAGAGATTCGTTGCCGGCTGACAATAAGAGCAACGAAGAGCTAGAACGAAACTGGTCTTGCTGCAAAGACGCAGCTGGAAACTTTGGAAGAGGCCAGGCGCCAGTTATGGCACTGTCCAGTTCGCAAAGCTCTATCCAAATCTCAGCACCAATGCCGCGATTAATTTCGGAGACAGTTCCATAACCGCCCCTTCCCGTACATCCAAATATCTGCGCTGGATTCAAAAATGTTCGGCGGCTCGCCCCACCCAGCGGATACTGTTCTGCGGATGACAGTGGTTCCCTACCGGGGATTGTCACAAAATCATTCAATGGAGTCCAATTCTGGATGGTGGAGAGAAGTCTAGCAGGCTGTCTTGCTTGTACCTGTTTGGGTCAGCTAAGTTTGTGAAGTCTAACAAGGGAACTTACCCAATACATACCACCCGGGCATGAATCGCCGCCAATTAGGAGAATATCGCCCATAGCCCCGTTTGGACCGGGAAATTTCGAATCGAGACTAGTGAACGCAGTGCCGATATTTGAAGTGATTCCTCCAAGAGGCATTACAGTGGATACAAACTCGTCTACATCGTTTTCCAAGTATTTAACCACGCCGTCTTCTCTTGCAATATAGATATCATCATTGGCCGCAGAGTGTTTTTTGGTGCGGACTGGTCTTGTCCATGAAGTCCAAAGAGGAGCATTTCTTCCTTTGTGAATAGGGCTGGGCTCATCGTGGCCCATATGGCATTGAAGGTATTGAGGACTCCCTTCCAGCAACCCTTCGCAAACTCCCGCAATATGCTCGCAGACGAGAATGAATGCAGACTTAATAGTCAAAGGTATCAACAAAATCGGGTTGCGATAGCATTCTTCAAGCAAATGACCCTTTTTATAATTTTGTCGTATGGCGTGCAAAGGTTGTCCGGAGATCCACTCATAAACGTGCATTCTTGTTTTGCCATTGCGAGATATGAGAAGGAGAAGGATGATATGGTCTGGGTCCATGAACGAAGGAAATAAAAACTCCATCTTCAAAATCACGCCCTTAACTTCGATATTTCGCTCTTCTTGTATAAAAGACAGCGGTTCCCCAGAAATATAGTGAGCATCCATTTCTTTACGAGACTTGAGAGCGTATATCGAAAAGACATTTTCAGAGCAACCGAGCGCCAGGTACCTCGAGCTTGGATCAGCTGTTAGATGAGCGCCTGGATACTCACCAAGTAATGGTTTTGCTATATTGTGCCGGCTCAGAATTGGATGAATGGGTGCATCAGGTCCAAAGTCAGGTGCGCAAAGAAGCATCAAGTCTCCAGCCTCAACAACAAAAACAACCATTTGGGGACCAAGTCGACAATTCCCCCGATTGTCAGGTTCAAGCATGTTGTGGTCTGAAGAACTATCATCAACTCTACAATCAAGATTGCTAGATTCTTTCGAAATGGCAGGCTTTCGTCTTCCCACGAATTGCTTGATACTGTGATCATGTTTAGGAGCCGATGAGTTCCATTTTTGAGAGTCCAAAACCCGGGCATTACGGATGCGAGATCCAAGATTGGCAACTCGGCCCACTTCAGATAGTTCCCCGGACTTCATTAGCCTCTTGACTTGGAGCAAATGATCCTATCATATATGTCAGTTTGGACCAAGATAGTTTCGGGAAATCGCATCGAAATGATAGGTTTGGATGTAAAATTGAGGAATGTATTTCCCATAAACTAAGACAACAAGAGAAAAAAAAACAGGCAGTAGTGATGGAGGAGAGAAAAGTTTAACGCACTCCGATGAACACGACATCATGGTCATCCACATTTGCCAACCTCGCTGGCAATATCCAGTTGCTGATTGGGCTATCTATTACCGTCTGTGTTAATAGTCCAATTTTAGGAGGCTTGCTGACTTCTATTTTGACTCTTTCTTGGCTTGAGTTGCCTGAAAGTATGGTCTCAATGTCGACTTCGCGCTCCATGAATCGCCCATCCACCCAAGTGGTCGTGGAAATGACCCCTTCCATGGCTGATTGTTATCAGATCACCGATACGAATGGAGCCTTAGAATAGCAGGACATCAATCCAGCCTCATGTAGTGACAAGTGCACCTCTGTGGTTGTAAACTGCGCGTGCCATTCATATTTCACCTGCCGTGGTACGAAATATCTCACAATTATTTCCCATCACATAAAAGTTTAAATGAGAATAACCCTTTCAAAGCGATAAAGGTCCAGTCTGCCATGCAAGGTCCCAACACGTGTAAGAGGCAGCGCAGGCCCAAAAACACTAGAATGGAGGAAGTGGTCTGCTGTAGTTGTGGTGTTATATATAGTGTTGGGTTCGATGCATAAATCTATCACGTGCCTGTCAGCCTTGTGATTTCGGTAACATCAACGCATGGCTATGGAGTACTCTGTTCGGAATTATTATAAGGCTGAACCTTGTATTAACTGTACCAACTGGCTTCTCCATCACAACACGTTAAAGAGAATGGAAGGTACCTGAAACCAGCTTTCTCCTGCCAGTGTGGCACTGTAACAAAAAGTAATTCTACTGGACGCCAGTACCCCAGTCTTTTCCGCGAGCCAAAATTGCTTTCTTCCTGATGAAACAACAACACGACAGGACTATTCAACATTATGGAGTCGGTTGAAAAGCTGACTGACGAAAACCAAGCTCTCGACGCAAATCATCACATTTCAAAGGCTACCGAAATGGAGTCCAACCACTCTCCACAACATCATGGCCCCAAATCGAAGCTCATCGAGGATGCGTGTCAGTGGAACGACACTCAACGGCTGAGGGATCTGGCTGTGTCGGAGGGGGGTTTGGTGTCAGACGAAATTCGGCGGAGGGCCTGTAAGTTCTCTTCTGGACCGGTCGCTAGATATGTTCTGATTATACTGAACAGGGCCAATTCTCTTGGGGTTCTCCCCCGACAAGCCCGAGCCCATTGAAGACACCCAACAACGCTGGCAGAAATTACCTAGGCATGTGGATGAAGACCAAGTTCAACTTGACGTGAACAGAGCTTTCATCTATTACCCTACAGGTGAGACACTTCGAGGCGTCCGCCAGTCGATACTCAATTAACGATAACACAGACCAAACTGCGAAACAAATCGATACGAGAAAAGAGGAGCTATCAGATCTCATCACGGAAGTTCTTCGGAATCACCCATATCTGTGCTATTTTCAGGGATATCATGACATTTGTCAGGTGTTTCTTCTTGTCCTTGGACACGAAAACTGCTCGGAGGCTGTTTCACGTTTATCAGCATTACGTATTCGAGATTTTATGCTCCCAACATTAGCTCCAGCCCTTGCTCAGTTACGGCTCATTCCAGGAATTATACGTACTGTCAACCCGAAGCTATACCAGCATTTATCCGACACGCAGCCCTTTTTTGCGCTCTCGGGAACTCTCACAATGTATGCACATGATATACAAGAATATGGAGACATTGCGCGACTCTTCGACGTATTTTTAGCACGAGAGTCCATATTTTCCGTATACATGTTCGCTCAAATCGTGCTGAACCGCTCCGAGGAGCTTTTTGATACCCCGGCGGACGAACCTGAGATGTTGCACTCAATATTATCTAAGCTTCCGAAACCCCTCAACTTGGAGCGGTTGATTTCCGATACGACCAGTCTGCTGGAACAGCATCCGCCGGAGAGCCTCCCGCTATGGTCAAAAATATCACAGTCAAGTGTCTTGAAAACAGCAAGATCGCCGGAGCAGGTAGCAAAGCAGAGCCTCCAAGATGGTCAAATATATTTTGAAAAACAAGTTAAGGAGCTACAGTGGGCCGAGCGGCGCGAGAAGCTTATGAAACAACTCAGGAAAAACAGGAACCCAGCCATAATAATTGGAGTCGGCGTTCTGGTGGGCTTATTGTCTTATCACATGCGGAAATCGCCAACCATTTACTTCTTCGTATCGGAGCTTTGGAAATGACGTTGTAGAATAAAGTATATGAAATAGATTAGTTTCTACACTGCGTAGAGTATGTTCAGAATGATTGCCCCCGCCTCCGGGAGCTTATTTGGGCCTGTTTCCCATTAACTATCACAAAGCGCGAAAATTCACAACGTGTTTGTTTAGTTCAAAGTCACAATCCAAGCTGATTTCTGGACCCATTTCACAATTGCATTGGAAGCTATCCCTGCGCACAAACTAGTGAATTTGTGACTTGGTACTGCGCTCAGGCAAATGTTTCATTTCTGATCTCAAATACACGAAGCTTGTGAACAATGTACGAATCCATCTGAACCACCGTCCCTCGCAAACGCCAACCAGACCGTCGCGAGTAGATCACTTTAGCTTCTTCTTTGGGCGGAGCTGGTTGGTGTGTCCGCACTTCTTCTTCCTGCAGTTGGTCGCACGGGGAGGGAGGCGGGCCTATATCTCTCGTCAGTAACATTTCGCCAGAATTCCCTGCTCGTTGATAGCACAGGGCAAATCATGTGGTGTTGTGAGGACGTACGTAGCACTTGCGGCAAATCATCTTGTCGCAGTTGAACTTGGAGGCCAGGGCCTTCAGCGATGGCTCGATAATACCACCACGGAGACGGAGGACAAGGTGGAGAGTCGATTCCTAAAATATCCACTGTTAGCCCTGCAAAAATATCTCCCTTGCTGCTGGTTCTTGATATCCCTCCCCATGTCAAAATGCTTTCCACCACAGTTTCGCTGCATTGAACCACCCTAATTCTGACATGATCTTCCTGGAATGATTCGCGTACCTTCTGGATGTTGTAGTCGGAAAGAGTGCGTCCATCCTCAAGCTGCTTGCCAGCAAAGATCAGGCGCTGCTGGTCCGGAGGAATTCCCTCCTTGTCCTGGATCTTCGACTTGACATTGTCGATAGTATCGGAGGACTCGACCTCAAGGGTGATGGTCTTGCCCGTCAAGGTCTTGACGAAGCTGTGATTCAAAGTTAGTGCTCTGGTCATGGATGTTCGTGGTTCGGTAATGGAGTATTTCGGTATTCAGTGCGACTGGGGAGCTTACATCTGCACTACACGAGAATTAGTTGTTAGCAAAGCTCTAACAGAAGGATACTGCGTCTATAGCAGGTGAGGGAGCAACATACTGATGGCGATGGTCTACGTCGTTGTCGATGTTGTTCTCTCTCGAGTCGTTCTTTCAAGTGGGGCGAAAACGAAGTTCAACATGTGTGCCCTAAAACAATAAGCGATGGCTAGATTATCGGGTCCCATCACGTGATACGATACCAGATACGTCTACTGATTTTGAACCCACTCTACAACAACCACTATGCCCATTAAAAAGAACAATGACGGACTACCATAGTGAAAGTGCGGGCCATGCTTATGATTTACAGCATGATACTTAAAGTTCTCGATGAATTATTCGTGAGATAATATTTCCGTATTTGACCAGATGGCGGCCATATAATCGTCTTCAAATAGCGTAACAGCAGCCTCCAGCATGATACATTGTCATGAGACTCCATTACATTCTAAAGTCTACAATAGTAATACATCATAACGATTAATTGAGACCCAACGAAGCGATAACTTCGTACTCTCAATGCAGCCTATGTTACAGCCGACCTGACTCCCATGCACGCTAATTTTGCCTTCAATCGCTATCGCCACAAGTCCCAGCACCCAAGCGCCTTGGAGATCCTGTAAACGGCCCTCCATACTGCATCTCATTTCATAACAATTGCTCACTTCCCTGGTTCCGCTCTCCGGACCCTATATCATGCAACCTTTGTTCTAGCAAATACACAGTTCTGATCAGAATGTCCACAGTTGTGCCAGCGTTTTCAGCTATTGGATATTGTTAGCATGTGATAAGTGGAAGCATATACGCTTAAGGGTGATATCGAGATGCCTACCAGTCTTCGCCACAAACACCCTTTCGTTCACAGAAAGGTCGCCGTCCCTCTGCCACCGTGTATAGCAAGCGCCGGGCCTGTTAATCGTAGCAACATACTGCTCGTCATTCGTGGATACAGGCTTTTGAACCTTTAACATGCTTTGGACACGGCCCAGATGCTCAGACATAGGCGTTGCTATTTCCTGATAATTGTCGTGTAGGTTTGGCGAATCTTCAATTGGAAATAGGTCCAAGATTTGTTGTGAAACTACGAAGTCAGTGAAGCTCCCTCGATTCAAATGGATGCTGCGCCGCGTCTAAAAATCTTACCTTTACTATCCCTTCCACCTGACCAGGTTCGATGGTACCAGTCCAAATAGCGGTCCAACATATCGCCACTCATGTTGAACACATCAGCCTCTGAGACTTTGGCTTCCTGGCCTACAGTAGTATCGCCTCCTTCTGTCGCCATGCCACTCCACTCATCCCAGTCAACCCTGAGTGCGCTCGGGTCTTTGAGGTTCTCTGGACTTCGTATCATATTGTCAAACGGATGTAACATTTTGGTTGATATAACAACCAAAGCCGCAACTTGCAATTCGGGATATTCACTCAGTTTGTGCCGTGATAGAATTTTTGGGTATTGAAACCTGATCCCCAGAGCTTCAGCCAGCTGGAAACAAGATCCGTATATCTCCACTGCCTTTGGTAAGAAACATGCACTGGCCATGTCAAACTATCGGATAACTTACAAGGCAGACAAAGTTCCCTCACGAATCGGAATATTAATAGAGGCGAATTTAATGGCGGAAATAAGATGTTGAAGTTGGTTGTGAAGTTAAGCATCAGCTCCCCAATACATTGCTGCAAGCGGCCTCTCCTTAGAGATGACCTAGTCTCCAGAGCAGAGTAGTATTTGGGCGGTAGATGCGATCTCATGTCAGCTGGGATATCTTGAATCTGGAACCAATTAGCACTTTTCTGCACGTGCAACAGACTGCCAAATAATATTGGGTAACGCACCACTCGAAAGTAAGGGATTTCATGCTGTTCAGCCCATTTCTGAAGGTCTCCCACTGAGACCGGGAGCCTCAAAAGTAGCATTGCCATATAACACAGAGCCAGGCTCTCAATAAGCTTCGGCAAACCCTTTTCTCTTGCAATTTTCCGATGTCGTCTGCTCATTTCAATTCCAATACCATCATCTTCTCCTTCTGTCTCCCCCTCACTTGTTGAACTAAACCCAGACCCATCCCTTACATCCCTTTCGTCTTCTCCTACGCCTCTAATACTTCTTATCCTCACTGCCCATAGATCTCGGATAACTGTCTCAAGTTCAGGTGGCATTCCTCTCGCACTTATAAGCCACATTGCCTGCTTCCTCAACACCACCTGCCAGCATTGTGCATGAAGCTTAATGGCTTCGATCCCATCATAAACTATACCAGTTGCTGCTACCTCTTTCCGCCTTTTTCTGGTTTTTCTGCCTTCTGTGTTGAAGTCATCTTCATCTGCTGCGACCTGTGTAAAACCTTCCTGGACGTGCCCATGTGACTTGCAAACCCGTTTACCGTCCTGGATATAATAATACCGTGACCGACACCCAGTTGTAGTGCAAGTCTCGCCCTTTGAGAACTTGTGGAAGTCGATGCTCGAATCCATGATGGGTGCCCCACTACTTGCGAACAGTCTCAATACAATCGCTCAGCACAATTGCGACCTTAGCTCCAAAACCCACGTGCCGAAATCACATGAACAGGCACGACTTCCTCCCGTGAAAGAACCTTTGAAAATGCGCAAAAAAACAAGACTTGAGAAACTGTAGTATTATTCGGGCAGCTTGTTTGGATTACTGAGGCTGGGAAATAGTCTATTGCGAGCACCGGGTCTGTTCTTTTACTTCACTTACCGTACATCAGGGTTTGGTCAGGTCAATTCTATCTGAGGGACTGTTGTTTTAATTTTTTTGGCTATCTACACGGAAACTATCATCACATCCGTTACAGCCATTATTGCAAGCTTGGTAGTCATAGCCGCTACCTGTTATGGTCGCTGGCGATAGACTTCATTGACTGCGAAACCCGATAAAATGTACCTGTAGGATAAGAAAGCAACGCGATGAGAATAACCACCAGGTTGCCCTTACAACACGGCGATCACGAAAATTGAGCCCGGCAGATATCCGAGAGGAATGCCTATGCCAAGCCCATGACGGGTAACAAGCCACGGTATGGAAGAAGTTCATTTAGCTCTGAACCTCCTTCACTTCGATGCAAGCATTCTCGTTCATGGCGGAAATGATGATAACAACTACATATTGTGTTAGCGACTAATATCCCTGTTGGAATACTTGTAAAACTCACCACCCTCCCTGTCATCATCCTCAGTGATATCGGTGAGCCTCTTCAGCATCTCTGTTCTCTTTTCATCACTATTATTGGGCTCGGGAACCTTAATATCGTCCTTGGTCTGTCCGGTGACCTCATCGTACAGGTTCAGGAAACCATCGTCAACACCGAGCTACATAGAATTAGCGCCGGCATATGCATTTGTCGGCTGGATGTGTCTTACCAGGGCGTACTCCTTGCGCGTAACGTTAGGAACGTCCATGTTGTGAGTAGATGGGGAAAGATCCTCCAACTTCTTGCCGGTGAAGATGTCTTCAGCAATGAGATGAACCTTGGCGTGTCCATGCTTTCCAGTCTTAGAGGTCGACATGTCGATGATCTTGCAAGGACGTTGCTTGATGAGAACGTGTCCACCCTTCCTCAAGGCAGAGCACTGCATGGGGTAGGTCAAGGACGCACCCGCATCGGCAGAGTCGATGGTGAAATCTTGCTATAAAAAAGTCAGCATTGATGATGGGCGCAAGTTCCTCCTACTGTCATATGGATTGAAAGCACTAGGCCGATGGCGGGGGAAGTGCGGGGGTTTATTGGAAAACTCCTTACCTGGTCGGCGCTCGCCATTTTGGCTGATATTGAAAGTGAAAATGGGAGTTGTTAGGAGGTTGCGACTGTCGCGATTCTGGAATATGCTCCAGGAGAGAATTTGAGACGAATAGAGGGGCGGGGTGTAGTGGGAGTAGAAATAGAAAACCGACTTGGTGGTGAGTTGTGGGATCTAACGAGTTTAGACCCACACTACTTCGCCAATTTCTTAGGTAAGCCACTGAGCCAATAATATGGAACCGTTTCGGCTCGGTGTGACAATGCAGCGATTGGAACGCGCCAGGGAACGCCGACAGGAGTACACGGCGAGACATGTACGTACACTCAACATTCGGCGAGTCAACATTCCGTCAATTCTGTGCTTGAAAGAACGAAAGTTTCTTGGTTGATGCCTACGCAGAGTCACAGAGATGTGGCTCGATAGGCTGTCTGGGACTTCCACTCCAGCACCTCGCCCCAACGCATCCTCCACTCCTCAATCTCGATCGTACTCTCCAGCACCAAGGAGAACTAGCCGCCTCCTACCTCAAGCTGGTCCTCAACGCCCAAATTTTTCTCCGCGGTCTTCATCTTTGTCTGCCGTTTCCAATGACTCCACAACATCATTGCTAGGAAACTCTCGGAAACCTACGGACAGCTCCGGTTCGAATCTGAAAAGCGCAACTCTCACTTACTCAGATCCTATCCAGGTCCTTGATAAACTTTTAGACATTGACCTGGGAAGCTCATTGGGCGCTGATAACGATGAAATATGGGATAATGATGAATCGCTTGGAGATGTTGACTTCACTGGGTTGGCACTGCATGAATTTGTTGGAGGAGACCAAGTGAACGATTCCCAAGTTTCTGACCCTCCGACTGCTGCAAATTGTTGGTATTCTGCAATCAACTATATGGCTCTCAGTGCTGACCAGGTATTACAGATGAGATCGACAGGGCTAGATTTGAGGACCTCCATCAATCTATCCGCGCATGCAACGACATTCTCAATTCGGTTGAACTAAACTTGACCAGCTTTCAAAATGATCTTGGTGACGTTTCCGCGGAAATTGAAACGTTGCGAGCACGGTCAACGACACTAAGCTCCAGGCTCGAGAACCGGAAGGTTGTAGAACATGGCTTAACACCAGTTGTTGAAGAGATCACTGTCTCGCAAACCATTGTGAAAACAATATCAGAAGGCGACATTGACGAGACCTGGATTGTTGCCCTGAACGTGGTCGGAAAGTGGTCAAAGGCATTAAACGCCAAAGCAATTGAAGCACACAATATAAAGAGCGTTACTGATTTGAGGCCCTTGCGTGATCAACTCGTTAATATTGTGAGTTAATTGAATCGCCATTCTTACGTGGATTCCATGTTAATCCCATAATCTAGGCCATTGAAAGGATTCGGGACTTTCTAGTAGCCCAGATTAAGGCTCTACGATCTCCGAACATCAACGCTCAGATCGTCCAGCAACGCCACTTTATTCGATATAAAGATTTATTTGCGTTTCTATGGAGTAATCACCAGACCTTAGCTGAAGAGATCGGACAGGCGTACATGAACACCATGAGATGGTACTACTTGAACCATTTCACTCGATATGAGAGGGCGCTGTCAAAGGTTAAAATACATGTAATAGACAAGCACGATGTCCTAGGGAATGATGATAGTCCACGAAAGAGCACGCTGCTTACCTCGTCAAAAGCGACTGGGCCGCCACATGATGCCTTCAGCCTGGGACGGCGCAATGACATCCTCACGACATCAAACCAATCTGCTCTGCCTGGCCATTTAGCAGAAGAGGACACAACGACCCATTACCTCGAGTTCCCATTTCGAAACTTCAACCTGGCTCTCATTGACAACACTTGCGCCGAGTACTCATTTCTGACCACTTTTTTCTCGCCCTCTCTTTCATTCCAAAAAATTGCTCGTTACTTCAACTATATCTTTTCGCCCACATTTGACCTCGGTCACAATTTGACGAAGAGCCTTGTTTCGGAGACGTTCGACTCATTCGGCCTGTTACTGTGTGTGAGACTAAATCAAAAATTCAACTTCAAGTTACAAAGGCATAAGATACCCGTTGGAGACAACTACATAAATGGAACGAATATGCTTCTATGGCCGCGCTTCCAGGTCATCATGGACTTGCACTGCGAGTCAGTTCGGAAACTGACAGCCAACTTGCCTTCGGCACCGCCAACCTCGAAAGCCGAGCTGGCGAAGCAGTCTGCTGCACCTTCTTTCATGGCTCAACGTTTCGGCCAGCTCATACAAGGGATATTGGAGCTAAGCAAGGAAACTGGCGATGATGAGCCTGTAAGCACAAGCTTGGCAAGACTTCGAAGTGCTCTGGAAGCATTTTTAGTCCGAGTGGCGAAATCTATTGAAGGGCAAAGAAAACGTGAGAGATTTCTAGAAAATAGCTTCTCTCTTGTTTTGACCATTATTGGAGATGCACAAGGTAAACTGGCTACTGAGCAGGTATCTCAGATCCAGTCAATGATGACTACAGCGCAAGATACCAAATGAGAATGTAGTATGTTTTGCCCATCATGCGTGCTAAAAATATGACTTGAGTACGACCATTACGTTATTGTCAGCCAGCCTTTTACGGCGCTTACAACCTTCTAGGAATCGAAAAGAGTGTGGTTATATGTGCATAGTAATATTGCACGAATAGGTCAAATATAGACAATAACCATGGAATATCGGTGGTTGACGAGTAGCAGCCTTGGATACTTGATACCCAAGCGCGTTTTGGCGGGTGATCGCCGGCCCCATTTATTTGCGGCAATGCTGCGGCAGCAACGAGAGCCAGTCACTTATTACGGTTTTGAGAATCACGAAGCAGCTAAGTATGAAAAGAGTTCAATGGTCTATACTATCTACGTTTGCCAGACCTACTTTTGCTAAGCCTTTGGAAATAATTGTTAGATTTACTCGAATTGCTTCTCAGCCAGTTGTTCATAGTGAATGTTTGAGAAATTTGTGTGTACTTGATTGCTCGTCGAATAACAAACATTTCAACGTTTATGTTTGTTTCTCGATTCTTCTGCGCCGATATGGCCCCTGGTAAGTTTTACAATATGTGTGTCGCTTGGAGTCAAATCAGAAGTGTCGCACACTGCATGGTGCATGAGGCTGCACATAGGTCGGGCGCCTACGAAGCGCCGAATGGCTTCAGTCGAGGGTACCCAAGGCTGGAGGCAACACCGATGCCAATATATACACGCAGTTTGCAATTATCAGTAAGAATTTTTTAGGGAATGGGTATTTATCCTACATATTCACCCTAATACTTAAAACGCTGGTTGAAGGAAACAAACGCTACTTGGAGGGAGGTCTCCAGTTGAATTGCCCATCAAATATGCTTTGGATTGCTCCAGAGAGCTCCGATCTTACTGCAATCAAAAATGGAGGCTGTTGGTGCTATTGGGAGCATTGTCCAGATAATTGATGCAACTGCCAAGTTGATCAATTATGTGAAAGATGTTCACGCAGCGGAAAAACAGATCTTCAGTGTCCAAACAGAGATTGAAGTTATTCGCCATATTTTATGCGCTCTCAACACATCAGTTGATGAAAGTCCAAAGACGTTTCATCTGACATTAACAGTCCTCAGCGCAGAAGATGGAGTCCTTTGCGAATTCTACACATTTCTCCTCGGCTTCAAAGAGAAGCTAGTAGCGAAACCAGGAAGGAAATTATTATGGCCATTCGACAAATCCCGCATAAAGCAGGACCTCGAAAAGATACAGAGATACAAGACTATCCTTGTCTGTGCTCTTCTAAATGATTCTATGTTCGTGGGCCCTTACTTCTTCAGATGTGCCAGCACATCTGTCACTACACTGGCGCTTTTTATGCTAGTTGCTGTTGCCATATTGATTATAAGAGCATTAGCTGACACAAACTTTTATTCAGATTATTAACGAAGAAGATTAAAGATGGGGTCGACATAATTAAACACGACGTTAAAGAGATCACAAACAGCGTCGATGGCATATCAACAGCACTCGAACAACAAAAAAAACATGCCCTTCTCGAGTGGCTATCGCCATCGCAGCGCATGGACTTTTCTCAGAAACAAGCAGCTTTTACGGATAAACGGGCCAAAAACACAGGACAATGGTTAATAGAGTCTGAGCAGTTCAAGTTGTGGGTAGATGGAAATCAGGGCTCAATGATTATGAAAGGTGGCGGCGGTATGGGCAAGACTATGCTAGCAAGCACCGCTATCGATCATCTCATGACAATTAATGCGACCAGGCCAGAGAGAAATGCAATAGCATATGTATTTGGAAACTGGGCTAATGCCGATAATTTCAGTGCCCAATATTTACTTGCAAACCTGCTCAAGCAGCTTCTTTTAGTGGAGGGTAGCCAATTCCCCGAGACTTTAGAGGAACTACACTCCTCTCAAAGCTATCCTACTTACTCTCAGCTCTGTCGCCTGCTCCAGTTACAAATTAAGAGATTCTCAAGGACTTTCATTATTATCGATGCGCTCAATGAACTTGATGGCGCCACCCAACATAAAGTGTTGGAAACTCTCCGTGAGTTGCAAAACAGCGTTGCAATAAAACTGATGGTGACAACTCGGGATCCATATCGAGTTCTCCAGTATATTCCTTCAGCTGCAGAGCTTGATGTTCGAGCAACCCCAGAAGACCTTGATTTGTGGATGGACGAAAGGCTAAGGAGTTTACCACCTGGTTGTTTTGTTGCCAAGTCGTCGCATGAAACCCACCAAAAAATTAAGGCTACACTAGTGCAGGCGGCCGACGGCATGTGAGTTTAATGACTCCTTCGTGGAAAAACCACGGACTGGGAATGTAAGCTTATCAATTTAACCAGGTTCCTTTTGGCAAAACTCAGTATGGAGACTATCTCGAAGATTTCAAATCTCAAAAAGCTTAGGCGGGCCTTGGAGTCTATAGCAAGCGGTAGCTATTCGCTAGATGATGCGTACAATGATACTATGGAACGCATAAAGACTCAACCCGACGGAATGCAGGCCGACTCGATAATATTACTGTCCTTCGTAACTCATGCTTCTAGAGCCCTCACGGTCTCAGAGCTAGAGCACGCACTCGCAATTGAAGTCGATGAGCCATGCTTCGACACAGACAACATTTCAGACTTGAGAGAAGTGATTGATTCTTGTAGTGGCCTCATTGAAATTGACCCTGAAGATCAAACCGTCTTGCTAGCCCACCGCAAGTTTATCTCTCTATAGTCGCCTATTTTATATGCTGACAGCCTTTAGAGACCGCTAAAGAGTATTTTGATCGCGCAAAAGTAAAACATTTCCCTGATGCAAGCGCAATGATTACTGAGAGATGCCTCGCCTATCTTTCTGATGCCCACCTAACGGGTTCATGTCAGTCATATGATAGTTATGAAGCTAGAGCGGCATCCTTCCCATTTTTTGAGTACGCCGCTCAAAATTGGGGGTTTCATGCGTCTCAAGGCGAGGTTCAGAAGACTCTAGACGCAAATATTTTCGCCTTCTTGCGCAAGACATCTAATGTTGCGTGTTCTGCCCAGGCAATGTTGCAGTCTGAAAACCACTGGTGGCATATACATGGATCGATTGAGCCGAAAACTTCTCTGGGTATTTCAGGACTTCACATTTGCGCATGGTTTGGACTTGCTTTCATAGCAAGTCAACTCATCGAAGAGAAAATAGATGTGGATATTGTGGACCACAATAAAAGGAGTCCATTGTGGTATGCTGTCCACAACAGAAAGAAAGAAGTTGTCATATTGTTGCTGGAGAAAGGAGCACATGTTTCAACAGATCAGCGTCTGTTGCCGGTTTTAGAAGAATGCGTCAGAAGCAGTGACCCAGAGATTCTCAAAGCTTTGGGTGGGTTTGAGAATTGCAGCATTGACCGCTGCAGCGACATGTTGAAGCTAGCGGCCCGGAATCCTCACTGCGGAGCCGACATGGTGGAGCGGGTGCTCGATTCGTTCCCCAGCGTCCCTATAGACAAAATATACGACAGTCTCATACGATCAAGTGTGTCCAACCATATGTGTGGTAAATCCATTTTGAGCATGCTCATCAATCGTGGGTGGAAGATTCCTGTGGATGTGGACATAATCAGAATCTTGTCTGATAACATCTCAACCGGAGCAGATATGCTGAAATATCTATTATCTCACAATGGACCTGAGGGCTCCAAACTCAACACTTGTGTTTTTGAGCTTGCAGCTAGTGGGGTGGCAAGTGATGTTATGGAGGCACTCCTGGATTATCAACCGGAATTTCAATTTAATGTGGATATACTCTCACTCACAGCGGAGGTCAACGAGGAAATGTTCCTCGCGGTCCTCAGACGCCAGCCGCATTTTGAAGTTACGCAGCATATGCTCTGCAGGCTTGTTCGAAATACTGCTCTAAGGTCAGCAGCAATGGATGCGCTTCTCAACCATGCACCGCCAGGGACTCTGAGAATTAACGATGATGTCATTGTGTCGGCTATTAGATCTACATTTGATGCATCTAATTTTATACAATGGCTCCTAAGCCACCACGAGAGTCCCCAGGAACAGTTCTCGGAGAAGATATTGGTAGCTGCAGCCGGAAGCAATGATGCTTTAGGAGTGCTTGGAATTATCAAGTCATTCGAACCAACATTTAGGGTGACCTCTAGGGTGTTATTGGCTGCTGTATCACGTCGCGTATCAAAAGGCGAGGTAGTTCCGTGGCTATTACACCATGATCCAACTTTCAGAATTGACGAGGCTTTCATGGTTGAAGCCCTCCAGGTCGGGAACGACCTCGAAACTCGCAAGCTACTATCTCACCGGCCGCAACGGCTCACATATTCCGTGATTTCTGCCTGTGCGATCTTTAAAGAGTTAGATACCTTGGAATGTCTGATACATCAGGGAGGGGATATTTCCGATCCAGATATTATCGATGTGATAACACAAGCTGTTCTCAGGAAGGCGGCAAATGAAGATCACATTACCAGAGTGCTAGGTCCTATTCAAAAGCAACACATGCGGATTACGTCTGCTTCATTGAAGGCTGCAGCTGAAAATGTTGACACATTCGATGCTGTAAAGTGGGTTTTAGACCATGAACCAGCTCTGGGAATTACTTCTGCAATCTTCGAAGCGGTGGCTTCGAGGGCCTCTAGTTTTCCAGTCTTGGAACTCTTAGAAAAGAGGAGTCCAGACGTTAAAATGACGGAGCAATTGCTAATAGCATCAACAAATAGTAAGAGCGCCGAAACTTTCCAATGGGCTCTGGATCGATCCGACATTACGCATATTACACCTCGAGTCCTAGAATGCGCAGCAGCCCATAGAACGAGCAATGTTTCCCGTATGAAATTAATCATAGCCAAGAACCCATCAATTACTATTACGGAGGAAATATTGACGCGGGCATGCCAGATTGTATTGAGGGATATAAAGCCTCTAGAATGGCTATTTGCCGAGTATCCTCAGCTCTCGCTCTCAGAAATTCCAATGGCTGCTCTCCTTCGGGGCGGACAATCAGATGCAGTTGTGAAGGTGATCAAGGAGCACCTCCCGAAACTAAACATTACACAGACCTTGCTGGCTGCCGCTGCTCAAAATGAGTATACGGAAACGGCCTTGAGGTTAATATTAACTTTCGACATCAGAGAATTACCACTTGAACCAATTTTTACAGTTATAGCAGGATCAAAGCACGCGGAAATGAAATATAACGTTCTTCGGAGGCTCTACCCAGCCCGAGTAAGCGTATCCGATACTTTGCTCCGTGCTGCTTCTGAGAACCCCAATGGACCAGGTGCGCTGAATTGGCTGGCTTGGTTCTCGGAGCCTAGAAAGTTCACTAAGACTCCTGTTGCGCCCCAGGATGCAATGCTGTGGTATCTTAGTCGAGATCCATCTCCTGCCATTACGCAGGAGATGATTGTGGCAGCAGCAGGCGAGCCATGGGGTGGAAATGTGCTGGCCCTGCTTCTCCAGCGCAACCCTAATTTTATTATTTCCAAAGACTTGGTCAACGTACTTTGCTCTAACTGGGAGTTTGGAGAACACAACAGCAGGCTATTATTCGATTACCACAAGCACGTCAGGATCCCAGAGGATGTCCGCTCTGTGGTCTTTGAATCGCCATGCAGTGTTTCGACCAGGATATATAAGCTTCTCTGGGAACACAACGACGACATCGATTTTCAGTGATCCTACAATACTACTCATGGATACCTGTCACAAAGCACTACAAGTGCTCGTTTTACGGATACTAGCAACCGATCTCTTCGTCGGCTCTATCTCAAGTCAATTCACTTTGGAATCCGGAGATCAAACGAAACAGAACCTCGCGATCTCATAATGATTTATGATACGATATCATCTGACAAATATTTACTGCCATTTATTCTCAATTTGTTCTCTGTTTTTTTTCTCTGTTTTCATCGTGATTACCATCACTGCGCGCAACTATCTGGGTTAGCCGTCACACTGTTTGGTGTTCTTGTAGCATGTTTTTTGTGCATTCCTTCGTTTGAGCTTGGGTTGTTTTTGTGTATTTATTATATTTTTGGAGACTTAAGTTTCCGAATAGACTAGAATGAATTGAATAAGGACGGATTTATTATCTAAAAAGGCACCAACATATGGGCGCCACAGTACCCATACATGATTAGAGTTGATTGACCGACACTTTAATCCCATATCGAAGAAATAATCTCCAAAATAACCTCTCCTGTTATCTCGCTTTATCCCATATCAGAGGTCTTCCACATATCATACATATTTCTAACCACGGGAGTTAAAGAGATTGGATATTGGGAGTCAAATAGAAGATGTTTATGTGTAAGCTATCTAATGCTTGTCCCATGCACTCATCCTATACGCTGTCTACCATAATATACAAAAACCTGCAGAGGGTATATATCACACCCCCCAGCATCTACGTCCATCTACGCCTTGCGTCCTACGGCACCCTACAATCCACATCTACAACTTGGCCTTTGGCGCCTCGAGAGTTGGGAGCATCAGGTCGCGGATATCACCAGCCGCCTCGTTGAGGTAGAAGCTCATCCTTTCGCTGCCAAGACCCTTGGAGACAACGTTGAATTGCAAGCTGTATATAGTTAGTATTATTCAAGCTGGAAATTTTAGAATGTTCTTACCTGTTCTCGTTGATCATGTAAGCGATTCCCCATCCGTCGTCAACAACCTGGGACCATCCGTAACCGTTGAAATACTCGGAGCTCAACTGCGAGCTGGAGATGAACCACTTGCTAGAGTACGAGAACGCTGGGTCCTTGTAGATAGCTGGCACCTCCTCGCCAGGAGCCAAAAGCTTCTTGAGACCGAACAAGTGGCGATCGACACCCTTTCCATCAGACGCAGCAGCGATGTACTCAAGGTGGGAGTTGATAGCCTTGCGGAACAGCTCAACGGTAGTCTTGGAGTCGTTATCAGCGTTGCTAATGGCCTTGCAGAAGGCAACCGAGTCGTCGGAAACGGTACGGGTGGTCTCGGTGCGGCCGAGCTGGAAGCGGCGGGTAGCAGCGGACTCGTAGGTGCCGCGGTTCTTGCCGAACATCTTGAAGTACGCGAGCTGGATAATCATCTGCACGTATGCGTCGGGGGAGCACTTGAACTTCTTGATGAGGCCCTTTCCGTAACCCTGGTAGGCCTGGACGCGGAGCTCGTGCTGGCCGATGACATCGGCGAAGTCCTTCTCGGCGCGGTGGATCTCGGCGGCAACTTCCTTGGTGACGTGGAACTTGACGGGGGCGGGCTCGGGGAGGGAGGAGCGCACGTTGGTGGCGGAGAAGTCGAGCTTGTTGTTGAAGATAACGTCATTGACGTAGTCGTTCAGGCGGTGGGTGGGGGTACCGTCCATCATGCTGTGCTCGCCCATGAAGCCGGAGGTTCCGTTGTCGTTAATGATGAACTGGATGGGCTTGTCGAACCAGCGGTTTTTGCCGTCACCGTGCCAGTATTGGTGAGCGCGCTCCTCGAGGGTGACGGGTGCAGCATCATCAAGGCAGACGACGAAAGAGGCGGCCTCAATGGCCTCCAGCGACTTGGCGTTGGCGGGGTGGGCCTTGAGGAGGACCTCGCGGGCGTCGGTCCAGACGTCACGGTTCTCGGAGGTGAGGGCACCGACGGCTGGGACGGTCTCGGCGATCTCGTAGATGCGGCGGAACTGAGCCTCGAGCTCAGCAGTGTTGAGCTGCTGGCCGTCGACCTCAGTGAAGACCTTGTAGAACTGGTTCTTGCGAACAACAGCAATGTACTTGTGCTCCTCGTGGTTGAACTTGACGGGGTAGTCAGCAGGCTTGGCTGCGACACGGCTGCAGTTGAACATCCACTTGTAGCTGTCCATGGCAATTGGGAGCTTCTTCATGTACTCTGGCTCGAGGGTTCCGGCATCCACTTGCTTCTTGAACTCCAGAGCGGAGGTGGTGATGGCAGCAGCGCGCTTGGAGGGGTCGCGCCGCCTGCGGTCATCGCGATGTGAGTAGAAGTAGCTGACGTATGGCACGACAGGGTCACGGTATGAGAGGTATGCGGCATCGTTCCACCACTCATAGATCCAGTTGGCGGTCTTGGGGTCCTCACGGCGGGCGATCAGCTTCTTCTGGAGCTTCTCGCCAATGCCGCCGGGCTGGACAAACTCGGCAACGGCCTTCTTTGTGTGCTCGAACTCGGTCGCTGACACGAGAGGGTGGACGGACTTGACGTAGCGCGCCGCCGTCTCCTCGAGAGTTGGCACTGGGAGCTTGGGAAGAGACTCCTCATATCTGAGCATGGGGCCCTTGGAGTTATCCTCCTTGTAGCCTGTGTGGATGGTCAGAATGTGGTCAATGGGGACTGGGAATGCCGTGAGCGGCGAGAGAGACATACCAGCAGGCAGGGAGCTGTTGTTTCGTGTCATGGCTGGAGTTACTATCTGTGAAAAATATCAGCTTCTGCGGGATTCTCAAGCTCGGTGAAAGCTCCGGGCCCGCCACTTACTCTGGACGTTCGCATAGACTGTAGACCACTTCTCAGCGCTGATGACGACACACGGCTCTTTGCAAACACGTTCAACATGCCTCACGACTTGGATATAAACGAGGAGAAAGGAGAAGAGGGTATTGAAATGAGATATCACACGGTAATATTTTTGGGAGGTGTGTACCGAGCGTCATTTACTAGTTGGATGGCTTCGGCTTCGGAGTGGGCTGGCCTTGAGCCTCGGCTTTTCCAACCCGCCGCGTTTCCAGTCACACGCCGCTCATGCACGTCGGCCTGCATATACCGCCACAACTCCACAGTTTGTCAATGGTACATTCAATCATTTACATTATGGTACAACAGGTTACGGACTTTTCTCAATCACCGAATTGACAATATTGCAGGCAATTATACTGTGAATTCAACCCATCAACACAGCCGGATGGAAGGAAAGATACATCCACATGATAACCGCCGGGTGCATCCGTCTCGGAGTATGGTTATTCCGGCGCGCCTTCAATCGGCGATACCGACAGAGCAATTATTCACAGCTTCAAATTCTCAACCTCATATAATCGTATCGACATTTTGAGTAGATATACAGCATATAAACAAGTATCACCCAGGTTACTTACCCCGCTTCCTTCCACGCCGACTCTTGCCTTGCCCTCTGCCGCCTCCCCTGGTCCCCTTGCCCCGACCTCGTGTGCTTGCAGGTTGCGGAGAAGGACTCCCGTCCTCAGCGGTCTCTTCCGCTGTTTCCCCCTCATCATCCTCTCCATCATCCCCCGTCTCCTCCACCTCCTCCTGATCTGTAGGCTCAGCTGTTGTCTCCTTGCTTGGCTGCCTCTCGCTCGACTCCCTTCCTCGTCCAACCCCCCGCCCGCGGCCACGTCGTCCGCCTCGGCCACGACCAGGCCGAGTCGCCGAGGATGGCGGCGGAGATGTCTGCGCGTCGTCTGTATCCTCTACGGTGCTGGCCCGGTTGGAAGCCGCTTCGCCTCGCTTGCGTTTCTTGGGCGGTGGGAGATCTGGCGGCGGCGCACTTATCTGCGGTGGAGAGGAGAGCGCCTCGCTGGTCACTTGGCCTCGAGTCCACATCATCTCGCCGAACTCGTGTTCTGGCAAGGAGAATTCCAAGAACTTGTCCTCTCCGGATTCATCCTCGGCGAAATCCAGGGTGTTCTCGCGCTCATCGATGAGCTCGAGGTTGTATAGTCGGCCCAGCTTCTCCCAGATGCCAGGTATCCTTGTATGCACATCTGCTTTGTATCCGTGATTTCGAAGGTATTCTGATAGTGCAATCATGCGAAAGTGTTTGTGCATTCCTTGAGACCGTTTAGTTGCTGTCCATTTCCCATGTGAAAGAGCTATGGGTCTTACCTGCCGGCTTCCACCTGATTATGCCCTTATAGAGGGAAGTCTCCTGCTCATCCGTCCATGGGTCTTGTAATGGGTCGTATTCTGGCTTTTCTGGCGACTCTTGATCTTCTGGTGTGTCGACAACCATGGAATCTCCCTCGTCGTGGCCAGGAGTTGACGCGATGCGCCCACCACCCCTAGTTTTCTTTCGCGGCGGCATTTCGAGTGCCAATCGGACGTGCCGCTACCTGTAGGATCAATATATGGGGTGAAAACTTCAGATTGAATTGCATGCGTGTAAAGAATTGGATTCCTGGACGATTGTTGCGATGGAAATATGTTTTGCGTTTTCTGACTGTTGCGCCTTCAGCCTTGGGCTTCACCATGCAAGGCCGACACTAGCGCCGGGAACAACCGCAGCTGCATCAGTTATCGCGACGAGACGCGTCCACCGAATGAAAGTGAAGCATTAGAGTCAACAGAAATTCATAATGGAGGACGGCGAGGATCCAGGGAACGCTTTTGCGATCCCAGACCTGTGGGCATCATCAAAGTACTTTCCAGAGTCGGAAGACTCGTACAGTTTCCTGTTCTCGCAACTTAAATTTGACGGTAGGAAGCGCTTAAACAACCGAATTCGGCGACCATACTAACGTCGCATAGATATCAGCGAGAAATTACCAGACAAGACTATCGGCCATGGAGGTCATGGTGGCTTCTTTGCCTTACCCGATTTCCCATTCGAAAGCCCAGAACTTTCGATCATCTCTACCAGCACGCCGCCGCCATTGAGTGAAAGGGGCGAGGAAACAAACAAGGACAATGGCGATGGATATGTTGATATATGGTCCTTTGCGCCGGAGGAGGAGCTGAAGAGCGCAAATTATCTTACATGGGACGCATTTGACGAGCAGAGGGACGAGGCGCCACAAACCTGCTACATCTCAGAAGGAGGACCGCAACTATTCGACGCCGCAGTTGCTGACGACACAAACCCCCTCCAAATCGACAACCAAGACGCAGTTGTGGTCAGCGGCTCGACATATGCATCGTCGCTACTAGCTTTGGGGCTTGGCAGGAACTCGGTGCTGTTTACTTGGAACGAGGACACAAAGGCCTTTGAGTGCACTCTCAAATCCGTCCGTACATCTGGCTGCAGCACAGAGCTCACCCAAGACGTCACGGCGCTCTTTCTACGCTGCGGGAACACCACCAAAGCTCTCCGCTCATTCACAGACAAAGCCTACCTCAAGCATCGCTCACCAGGTCGCATCGCACTAGCCGACGCCGTAGTAACCGTCCTCTCAACCCTACAATCTCATCTCAACATCCCCGCCTCCTCTCTCCAAAGCATCCTCAAACTACAATCCCTCTTCCAGCCCGTCTCCCGCCTCCTCACCGTTTTCCACGAACTCATCCTCGCTGCCGGCGCCGCCGAGACCGACGAGGCCATGCTCTCCCACCTCTTCCACTTCATCTCGCAGACCGAGCACCGCACCGACTCCACGCAAACCATCCTCCTCGAAGTTCTTGCCCGCGTCTCCCGCCCTTTCCTCGACTTTGCAGGCGAGTGGCTCGGTATCCAGCGCGAGACGGGGATGCCGCTCGTGAAGGGAAGCGTGGGGAAGAGCTTTGTCAGGGCGGAAGAGAGACTGTGGATTGATGAGCAGGGGATGGAGATCCGGACGCCGGATTTCGTGCTCGATGAGTCGAGGGTGCCGTCGTTTATGCCGGAGGAGGATATGCAGATGTTGTTTGAGGCGGGGAGGAGTTTGCGGTTACTGAGAGAGCATCAGCCTGAGCATCCGTTGGCGAGGGGGGATATCATCACCACCGCTGCGCCGCCGGTGCTGGAGTGGGAGTTCTCGTGGCAGAATATCGAGGCTATAGGGGAGAGGGCTAGGCAGTACGAGAGGGACCTCACTGCCGCGATCGAGAAATACTCTACATCAGGCACCACGACCACACCATCACATGCCGCACCACCACCCGAGCCAACCCACCAACTCAACCTCTTCGGCAAACCCCCTTCCGAAATGGAAGCCCACCTCCTCGCCTCCCTCACCTCCCTCACAACCCCCCCAACCACACCACCAACCCACCTCTCCACCCTCCTAACATCCCATCTCACCACATCAACCACCCCCTCGGCATCCACATCCGCCCCATCC
>JPJZ01000942.1:0-28220 GCA_000750815.1 Pseudogymnoascus sp. VKM F-4516 (FW-969) | reverse complement strand
CGGGGATGGTAGTGTAGGCGGTAGGCGGCAATGTTCTATTTGTTTCCGGCGTGGTCTTTTCTCGGCGTGTGGCCCCGTATTATTTTCTCGGTGTGTTGCCGTGTGACCTCTGGCCTGGTAGGTACTGCCAGTCCAATTCAGTTCTGTGGTGTAGTCCACGCGAAGCGAAGCGGTCGAGGTTGGTTCCTTGTTTACCACCTCTTTAACCTTTCTCTTCTCTCTTCTTCTCTTCTTCTGATCTTAAGATCTTTCCACAACGACTTCTGTGGTTGTTGTTTATCAAACTTTGATCAGTCTTTCATTGATTGATCTTTCATTGATCTTCTTTCATTGTTTACCCCTCGACGAGGCTGAGATATTGCGGGAGCTTTATAGCGTAGCGTACATCAACGCTCGGACCAATTCCACCTATCGATAAGCCTCGGGCGCCGACAGCTCCGACAAAATGTAAGTTGCCCTGGCCTTTTGTCTCGTTGTGTCTCGTCTGTTTCTTCCGGAGGGTTCCCTGCACGCGTCGACCCCAGAAAGTCACGGGAAAACGAAGTCTTGAAAGACATCCCTTTCTTCCCCTTCTTCCAATACCACACCATCAACCCCTTTTTCGTTTCTTCCAACAGATCAATACTGTTCTTTCAAAACAAATCTTTACAGCTTTACATTCTTCTACACCTTAACTTCTCCGCGACCATCTTCACTTTCTAACATCCACGAAGGGCCAGAATCAAGAAAGGCAAGAAATCCGGCCAACCTCCATCTACTCCCATCCGTACGCCCACGGGACTTTGGCCATTTCCAATGGCTCCTGCAAAGGCGGTGGCTCCTTTCGCCAAGGATGAGCGCGTTTTGTGCTTTCATCACGAGATGCTCTACGAAGCCAAAGTGCTCGACTCCCGTGCCACTGATGGCGGATCATGGCAATACAAGATCCATTACAAGGGATGGAAGAACACGTAAGTACATATGGGGAGATTTCAGTTCTGTCAATTGTGGTTTTTGTGATTTTTTTGTTTTGTTGTTGTGCTGTTTTGTCTCTTTGCGCAGTGAATTTTGGGTTTGCGTACACACATGTCAGGTTGAGGTGAAATCATTATTTCCTTAATTGGTGGTTCATACATGCACAGTACCTTTTTTGTCCAAAGTCGATCATCACTTCCCGCTTGAGCATACCGTCCGTGCGCAAACGCCTACCTACCTCTTAAGGGGCAGACCGGAAACACAAGAAACACAGCTAACACCATTTTCCTTTCTACAGTTGGGACGACTGGGTTCCTCAGGATCGCGTACGCAAGTTCACCGAGGAGAATAAGCAGCTTGCCGCCCAACTTCACGAGCAGATGAAAGCTCTCCAGGGCAAGCCAGCCCCGTCCACTTCGAAGTCGGCAAAGAAGGGCCGTGCGAACGGATCCGACTTCAGCTCTGCCCGTGGGAGCGAGGAGCGTGGCAGCATGGCCGCTCAAGGGGGAGGTCGTGCCCCGAGGCGCTTGAGGGATTACGATCTTGAACAGGTATGTGAATTTCATCACAATTCCAGGATGAGCGCCCCTGCCAACAATTCATTTTCGCGTGTTGCTTTGCTACTAAACACTTTGATTGCTTGCTAACCCGGTTTGATGTACAGGAGGACGGATTTCTCGACCGCCCAGCGATCAGCCTGCCGATCCCAGATCGCATCAAGGCGATCCTCGTCGACGACTGGGAGAACGTCACCAAGAACCAGCAGCTGGTTCCCCTTCCGGCTGCTCACCCAGTCGAGAAGATCCTGAAGGATTACGAGGGAGATGAGCTCCCCAAGCGTACTCCGGGAAGCCCCGAGGCCAGCATCCTCGAAGAGATGCTGGCGGGGCTTCTCGAGTACTTCGACAAGTGCTTGGGTAGAATCCTCTTGTACCGGTAAGTTCACCACCTTCCATTCGATCTAGTTTGTGATTCTAATATTCTACAGTTTCGAGCGTGCTCAGTACCTGGAGATGATCCAGCTTTGGGAGGCCCCCACTGGAGACATGGCTGGCAAGAACGCCAACCAGACGTACGGCGCGGAGCACCTCTGCCGCTTGTTGGGTACGCACTCTCCCCTCCTTCCCTCTCATCTACAAACGCACATAACTAACAAACCTCACAGTCTCGCTCCCTGAGCTCATTGCCCAGACCAACATGGACCAGCAGTCGGTCAGCCATCTCCGCGAGGAGATCGTCAAGCTGACCAACTGGATGGTCAAGAAGCCCAACCTGGAGAAATACTTCGTCGCCGAGTACGAGACTCCCAACCAGTCGTACATCGACATGGCGCGCGGTAACTAGACGGATTCCGGCGGCTCTCTCGGCCTCTGTTCTTTCCGACAGGCCTCACGCGCTCGGACCGGCGTGATAGTTTTTCCTGGAGTTTGGGCTGGCATGGCGAGGCGTACCGAGGATCGGGCGGCGTTTTTTTATACCGGGTGATGGTGGGTGGATAAAGAGTTTGTTCTGCGATTTTCGGGATTGATCTTTTGTAACGAGAGTTACTAGGACAATAAAATGATTTTACATAATTTGATGCTTCCCTTGTTTGTGATGTTTGTGGTAATATTCATGGATGTAGATCACTGTCGGTGAAATTTGGATTGCGGCATAGCAACAAACAAATTTTCGGACCAGAGGCCGGCAGGATTCATTCATAGCTGAGTGCCTGGGTATTTTTAATTACCTGTTATGATATGCAGGAACCGACAGGATTTATTCGTAGCTGACAGACTGAGGATGTTTAATTGCTTGCGGTGATACTCGGGAACCGGCAGGGTTCCTTCGTGGCTTAGACTGCGAGGAAGTTTAATTTGCTTCATGGTGATTCATATTTTTGGCTGTATTTTTATAAACTCAAGTCATTTCTATTAAACTAACGACTTAGCAAGAGCAAGCTTTTTTGTCAAGAGCTAACAGGATTCATTCGTGGCTTTCTATATTATTTACCCAGGATGAATATTTTTCTTGGCGGACAGGATTTATTTATGGCTTCTATATAAAATTACGCGTCCGTCTATCTTGAGATTACAGAGTAAGATTATAGTGCAAAAAACCTCTAGCACAAGTCCAAAGTCTAAAAATGAAGCTTACCAGTGGCGAAGACACGAGTGGCTCAGATGAAGCCCACAAATGAAGCTCACCAGTGGCGAAGATGACGTTTATGACCCCGTAACAGCAAACCCACACACGATCATATACGATCTTCAGGGGGATCATCTGTTTTCATGTCCGAAATTAGAAATAACCATCGCCAAGTGGTAGCTCACGATAGCTCATTTCCGCTTCGAATCCTTCAATCCTTCCATCCTTCTATCTCCACTCTTCCACGCCGTTGGGAACCCCCCCGTCTCCACCGCGCGACTAATCTTAAATCCCAAATCCTTCGCCAACACCCACTCCGCCCACCAAGCCGCATCATCTCCTCCTCGGCGTCATCTTCCGCGCGCAACTACACCAACACGAGCCGACAGCCGCGTCTCCCCCCCCTCCCGTCCGGCTAAATAGCGCGGTCAACAAATAGAAACGCTGTGAAGCGACAAGGGCCGCCCGCAGGCTTGGCGCTTACAAGTTCGCCCCATCACATCCTTCGAACCCCCGCAATAAACGCTGATTGGCTTAAACATCCATGCATCGGGATGGGGGGGGGGAGATATTAATATCTTCTCGGGCGCTTATGGGTGTATGGTGGGGGTGTTTGGTGGTGTTTGGTCCAGCCACAGCTCGCATTCGTGGCCGTCGATTGCGGAAGAGGGAGGGGGTATCTGCGACATAGTGGGAATGTTTTCGTGAGAGGCCCTGCATATCTTGCTATGCTGGGTTTTCGTTGGGTGAAGGCACGGCCAGGGCAAAGGTCACACCGCGTCTGTTGTGCTTAGTACTGCTGTTGCTGCTGTTGCTGTCGACATACCCCGGGGAATCCTGCGAATCAGTATGGGGATCCTTGAGGGCCGTAGGGCTCCTGTTGGATGGGAAGAGCAGCGATACGGGTGGGGTGGTGAGGGATATCCTCGCTATCGGCGGCTGCCCGCTGCAGTGGCTATGAATATAATCCACCCCTCACAACCCTTGTCGTGCTGGTTGGGCCGGGGGGAGGGGGTAGGGGGGTAGTGGCGATCAAGCATGGCCTTGGTCTTGGTTATATACATACTCCCGCCGCGCTTGACTCCACTCCCATTCCATTTTCCGATTTCATATCTTTTTTGTTCGACAACGGAGTACAGTGCCCGGCCCAAGGATCTCATATAGAAAGGAAGTCGATCGACTCGGCTTATTTGCGAATATATCAGTCACCAGAGGCCGGATCCTCCTCACGACTTGACGGACGATACATACAACCTGGATCACTCCATTCACGATATATAGAAGTCGCTATTACAGCGCCTAACAACAACGACATCCTCAGGAATTCCTCATTACACGAGACGCCGACTCTAGGATGCTAGCAGTCATGAGCCACCAAGCCGACATGTCGCACACCTCATCCCCGCCCAAACGCCCCAGGCTATCCCTCCAAATTAAAACTCCGAGCGCACCAATGACGCTCAACAAGTCCTCTACCGCTCTCAAAGCCGATATCGACCCCTCCTCCCCCACAGCCTTCAACACCCTCTCCAATGCCTACGCCGCCGCCATCTCTCTTGCTTCGCCTGTCCCGATGTCCGCCGCTCCCACCATCCCCACAACATTTTCAGCGAACACAGCACGTCCTAAATCATTGCGCCTCTTAACGAACGCAACCCCACAAACCGCCGTCCTCCCCTCCCAGCGCATCCAGACACCTGGACCGTTCACAGTCGTCTACCCAGACACTCCGACGACGCTCTCGCAGGTGCCGACGCCTGTGACAGCACACCCGAATATCACATTGCAGGCACCATTTACCTTTACGCCTCCGCAATCCGCGCACCCTTCTTCGCCGTCGTCTACATCCTCGACAGGCACATCTACCACCGCTGCCCCCACTATAAATACAGCTACTTCATCACGCCTCCGCCGCGCCAATATCTCCTCCATAACCACTACCCTGACACCATCCTCTTTCCCCTCATCTCCACGCACACCCCGCCGGAGAGCAACGACGGGATCCTCAACGCCTTATAAACCGCCGTATACGCACCCGCGCAGTTTGCGGTCTATATTACGGAACTCTCCGCTGCCCGCGCGGACGGCAGGGGCTGTGGCGCCAGCGGAGAAGGGAAGAAGGAGAGTGGAGTACAATGACCCGCTTACGCAGACGATTACGACAGAACTGTATGTGCGATCGCATGTTGAGTTGCTTGGGGAAGATGGGGATGTGGAAGCTGAAAGCGGGGAGGCGGAGACGGGGATTGAGGCTGTGATGTCGTATGGTGCTACAAGGGATGGTGGTCAGACTCCTGGGCCGTTTGAAGAGATGAGGAGGCGGATGGCGGGGTTGGGGGAGGAGGAGGGTGGGAGGAAGAGGAAGAGGAGGGAGAAGAAGAGAGCTTGGGTTTGGACTATTGGTGTTGGGGAAGACGGGGAGGAAGAGGGTGGAGAGAAGACGGCGGAGGAGGGGCAAGAAGGTGGGCTGGAGATGCTGAGGCCGAGCACGTATACCCCGGTGCCGCCGACGGTGATAGTCGCGCCGCCGATGGAAGGGATGAGTGCGCAGGGTGGGGGCATGGAGGTTGATCCGCCGGAAAGGCCGACGAGTTCACAGAGTATATGAATAATGATGGGGGCAGAGAACACATTGGTGGAGATCTGGAAAGCGCATAGTGCGACATTATTATACAAATAAAATGATCTACATGCGCACATCTATCCTCTCACGACGCAAAAATGACCTGCCACATCCACAATCCTCCTCACGGCATATGTCAGTGCCCTTGTCGTGCTGTCAGTACATCGCCCGTTAACATAGATGGAATGAGTACTCACAGCCAATCTTCCTGCTCGTTGCGCCAGAGCATCGGCCCAACCGTGTATAGCGAGTAGAGAAGAATGCAGCTCCAGAGGGTACGAATGGCCTCTCTGAAGAACAAGTCTAGTTCTTGAGTGAGAACGATGGAGTAGTCGATCAGGGCGAAGGGAAAGTCGAGGAGAGGATCGTCGTAGATTGGCCGACGGCGGTTGCGGGTGCGGAGGGGTTGGGTGGAGGCGGGCGGTGGGGAGGGGGATTTGTAGGAGAAGGGTCGTCCTTCATGAGGGCCATTGTAAGAGGGGCAATATGAGTTTTAGATCGAGAGTGGAAAAAAGATAGATATTCTCAAACATACGATTGATATATTGTGGGCTACGATGGGTGGGGGAGGGAGGGCAAGTTAGGTCTATATATAGAGGGAGGTACGAGGAATGGCGTGTTCTACAAATTTGATCCGGAGTGATAATATGAGAATGGTTCATGCGAATTCAAACAGTGGCTGGAGCTAAATAAGCCATCTGTATCATTGGTGGCAGCGGCAACGGCGGCGGGTATACCCGTGGGGAGACAGTGCAGTGCCGCTGAAGGGCCTCGGCGTGCGCGGGATGATAGTTATCAGTTATAAGTCCTCATATACGTGGCGAATTCATAAATTTGAAGATCCTGTATTCGGCTGACAAGCAATTGATATTCCGTTGAACATGTCGAGGCATTTTATCTTCCACATTCCTTTGGAGAGCTCATACGATGTTATAAACCTTGCCGGTCGGAACATCTGTATCTCCGAAATCTGCACCACGTGACCCCCAAACCCCGCTGCCTGGCTGGCACAGACCTCCTTACTACGTACACCGTAACTTTAAGCTATGCGCTCGTTGTCCCAAAACTGTCTTTCCAATATCCAAGCTTAACCTCAATCTCAAGCTCCAACCACCCACGACCACGCTTGACGATTCCATTTCTCTCAACCTCAAACCCACCCTACGGAGCATCAATCACACAAACTCTACACACCTGACGAAGACCCAAACACGCCCGCACGTCTTCCCCAAAGATGGCACAACACTACGGCGCCCCCCCTGACCAATACGGCGGCTCCCCCCAAAACCTACAATTCTACCCCTCCTCCTACCCAGCCGCCCCGCACGACGCATCCGCACAAGGAGGCTATGGGGGCTACGGCGCGCCGAGCGGCGTGATGGGAGGCGGCTACGGTGTCGGCGCGGGGGGTGCAGGGGGATTCAGTAGTCCTGGTGTTGGTGCGGGATCCGCGAGGGTGAGTGGGCGGATGGGGGAGCAGGGGGGATTGAGGACGGGGTGGCTGGCGGCATTTTCGACGGAGGGGTATGAGGGGGAGCCGCCGCTGCAGGAGGAGCTGGGGGTGAATTTTGGGCATATTAAGGCGAAGGTTTGTTTGGACCCTGAGTGTGGTTGTTGTGATGGGTGAGAGGATGGAAGTGCTGACGGTTGTGTGATAGACGCTGGCGGTGCTGAACCCGTTTGTGCATATTGACCGACATATAATGGACGACTCCGATCTCGCGGGTCCAATTCTCTTCTTCTTCTTGTAAGTTCCCCCACGCGTGCTCGGCGAATAACCGCTTCCCCCCCTTGCGTCAAAATACCAAGCTAACGAATACTCGCAGATTCGGCACATTCCTCCTCTTCAGCGGCAAAGTTCACTTCGGCTACATCTACGGCCTCGCCCTTATGGGCTCCACCGCCCTCCACACGATTCTCAGCCTCATGACGCCCGACTCGCCTGACGGACGCGAGTCACCGGGACACATGGCACCTGGCGCGCACGGTAACACGGGATACTCCGGCGGCGATGACCGCGGGGGGCATTTGAGCAGTACCCTTACGTTCCCACAGAGCGCGAGTGTGCTGGGATACTGTCTGTTGCCGCTGGTGTTGACGTCGCTGTTGGGGATTGCGATGCCATTGGACTGCGTGACGGGATACGCCGTGACGAGTTTGGCAATCTGTTGGTCGACGTTGAGTTCCAGCGCGATGTTTTGTGGTGAGTAGTTTGTGATGTGGGGGCGGGATTTTGGGAAGCGGTGAAACTAATGGTGATACAGTTATCGGGCGGATGAAGAGTGCGCGCGGCCTCGTCGCATACCCTGTGGCGCTGTTCTACGTGGGCTTCGGGATTATGTCCATCTTCAGCAGCCGGGGGAGCGGGTCGCTTGGGAAAGCGGCTGGTATTGCGACGGCGTGAAGGGCAGTTGCGGTGGGGGCGGATTCATGACGGGCTCGGTTGGGGCCTTTGCAAAACATCTTAGTGTCGGCGTTGTACAGCGGTGCTTGCTTGCATCTACCGCGGCTCTTGTGGGATATGGGGGGATGGGGCTTAGATGGGGTGGGTGTAGGAATAGTTGCGCTGGGAGTGTAATGATCGAGATGGGGGTGTTGGGGGCAGGCATATAAAATCTTTTGACTATACAACACAACACATGCATTATCTGGTGCTGATGTGGGTTAATGCGGTGGTTTGGTAGTGTTGTTTTGGATATTGTTTGCCCTCGTGACCATTCTCACTTTTCTTTGTATGAATCCTTCACAAGAGGGATTTCCTATAGCAACGTGGGCAAATTTATGCGGCGAATCTATGCATATTTATCCCTCGCCGGCAAACTCATTCTCCGGTATGAATGCCGGCTGAAGAATGTCCTATCATGGTGACGAATTCATGCTTGTCATCCCATGGACCCCTTTCAACCCCCAATTCCTCGACCTGGGATGGGACTCCACCATCTATGACACGCCATTCCACCATCGGGTATTCCAGCATATTGAATTCTCACACCGCATCACAAGCCATTGCATAACTCAAGCATTTCCGCGCTTATCCACCGCTACCACCCGTGCCGAACAGTAAGTCGTAGGCAGGAGTACGTAAGTATACGGTATACGACAATATAAACCACCTCAAAACAGAAAATTTAGCCATCCCCAGTATGCCAAACTCACAATAGCGTGTTCTCAAGCACTGGCAGCTTCTACACTAACCCCATTCCCCCAAGCTCAGCACCGGCTCCAATGTTTATCTCGCAGCTCAGTGGCATAGTACGGTTTAACGGCGATCCGAAGGAATCGTGGCGCGTGATAGACGGTAACAACGCTCGGTTGGGAAGGACATCAGTCGATTAATGTTGGGCTTATGCTCTTTTGTGGTGCGTTCGATGTCGCGGCCTCCAGTTTAAAGAGCTCGGTTGCAGTGACGGTTGGGTGACAGCCGCTGTCGCACTTAGCACAGCCTTCGCCGAGCTTCTTGGCCCACGACATGGCGGCTTGGCCTGGTTCAGCCCGATGGCTTGTTGTAGTATAACGGTCTGAACGGACTGGGGTTCGATGATAGCGATCCTTCACTGATCTTCACTGATCTTCACCGATCGTTACTATGTGAGAAAGACTGGGGCGACACTGAGGCAACACTGGGAAACATGGGGCCACGCCGAAGAATATCACCCAAAGCAACCATAGATCCCTAAAAATACAATCCTGAAGGATTCAATCCACCGCAGTGTCAGTTCTCACTTGTGTAGCAACGGTCTATCAATGCACTTGGCATACGCCATGTTACGCCAAGTGCGAATCCTTCGATAACTCAAAATCACAGTATATTTACTCGATGCCCCTCTAACCAGACACATATTTAATCACGACAACGTCTCTGAGACACCATCCTCCCACATATATCACCTCCACTACACCTCCAATACACCTTAATACCTCCCCGACACCAACCTCCAAACCAACATGTCCGGAATGGCCAAGGTCTCCCGCCCGCCGAGCGTCCACGCGCCATGGCGCAAAAGCTTCATCATCCCCCTCTTCACCGTGCAGCTCTTCTGGGCTGCCTACACGGGCCTCTGGGGCATCGTAATGGGCGGGTAAGTCCTTTCAAACCTCCACAGCAAAGCCAACCACAGCACCTGCTAACACGCTCTCCACCAGCATCTCGCTCTATATTTACCTCGACTCCGGCTTGAACGATTATTGTGAGCGAATGGTCTTGGCTGCTGGTATCATTAGTCTCTTCGCCACGTTCATTGTCATCGCGCACATTGTGATGTTTGCGCGTTTCTGGCTGACAGCGCGGATCTTCCTCTACGGCAACTTGGCAGTGGTGACACTGTCACTCGTCTCGCTCATCATAAGTCTCAAACAAGGGCTGACGAAGTACGATCATTACTTCCATGGCGACGACTATCTCTGCATCTGGAATGGGGTGTTTTGCTTCGTGTCGCTTTGGATGATGGTGTATGCGATACTCGTGTATCGCAGGGTCAACTCGGGGAGGGCGCTGGATATGGCTAGGGCTAGACCACAGAGTGGGTTGAAAGACGATGGGAACGGCGTTGAGGGTGGGATTCCTATGGTTTAAGTCCTGGGATCGTCAGCAACCGCGAGATGGGGGTGAAGGGGAGTAATAATAATGATACAGCACAGCTCCAATGGCTTGATGCATGGGCTTGTGGCTGCAAGAGTGGCGGAGGGGGTAATGGTGCACAATACAGTTGCACGAGTTCCAGTTAATGGGATTGTGATGAGGAGAAGAGGCGGAGGTAATGATGCACAATACAGCTGCATGGCTATGAGTATGAGTTAATGAGTGGCATACTAATAAGCTACACGCTAGATGGATTAATGAATACGACGCTCTTTACGTGACTTTGCACTCTTGGAGCCCTTTACGTGTTTTTACGTGTTTTCATACTCTTTACATTCTTCACGTATTTTTACGTCTTTCCACGTTTTTACGTGATTTTTACGCTCTTTCCGTTCTTTACGTATATGATATCAAACACCAAACACATGAGAAGACGCATCTTCTCTGTTTCATCTTAGCTCCCATATTGCAAAAAAAGAGCGGCAGTCCCCTGAATTGTCCCTGAGATTTCCCCTCACAATGCGGGAAGCTCCCCCTAGCGGCCATACCCCGCACCGAGAGATAGTGGCCGAATAACCATAAAACCCCCACCACCAATCACTCACCACCAAACTTCGACCCCGCCACCACCACCACCATCACAGCGGCGCCAAAAATGAAATACCTCGAAATCGCGTGTTTCAACGCGCCCTCGGCCGTCATTGCCGCTGCCGCGGGCGCAGACCGCATTGAACTCTGCGCGGACCGATCCGTGGGCGGCACTACCCCGCCAGTCTCCGATCTCGAGACACTGAGGGGACAGATCCAGATTCCCATTATGGTTATGATACGCCCACGGGGAGGAGATTTCATTTACAGTGACGAAGAGTTTCTTCAGATGAAGGAGGATATGAATAGGTTTAGGGGTTTGGCAGATGGGTTTGTGTTTGGTATCCTCAAGGATGTGAATGGGGCAGTGATGGTGGATCGGGAGAGATGCGAGGAGCTGTTGCAGCTGGCGAGTCCGCTACCATGTACATTCCACCGCGCCATCGACGCGACGAGCGATTACCAGACTTCGGTGCGGGAAGTGGCTGCATGCGGGTTCAAGAATGTGTTGACGTCTGGCGGGATCCAGGGGGATGTGGCTGGGGGGTATGGGAACCTGCCTGTGCTTTTCGGGGGGAACTTGGAGATTATGCCGGGGGGAGGGGTGAGGGCAGATGTGCTGGAGGTGCTGGTTAAGGAGACGTTTTGCCGGTGGTTCCATTCGTCGGGGATTGTGGGAGAAGGGGAGGTGGTGAGTGAGGAGGAGGTGAGGGCAATGAAGGCGGTTTTGGCGAGGTGAGAGAGAGAGGGGAAGGGGCAAAAAGAAGTTTGGGTGAAGTTGTAAGTCAATAATCAGTTCCGGGTGTTTCTAAAAACAAATAGATCGTCCCTCGTTTCTTATTTCCCCGCAAAAGCTAACCCATGTTTAAAGTCGACGATCGGGAAAAAAGCATAAAAGCGTAAATTAATAGAAAATCAATAGCAAGCTGCCCAATTGCTGCCGATCCCAAGAATGTATAAGGCATTGAAACTATACCCATATCAAGCCATGTGATCCCAATCTTTGCCCAATTTTATCGATTTCCCCAATTTATCCTCACCGTCCACGGAGAATTTATTTCCTTCCTCTGGCACTCCACGTTGCCGCTGACACCGCCCGTTGGGACAGCCCAGTATCCCGGCACTCCAGCGCCAAGCAGCCGAGACCAGCAGCGCGCCAAGCGTGTGGGGAAAATCCGCCGGCTTTGACCTGCCTTTGATGTTTAATATTGTTTATATTGGTCGCCAAGCTGTGTAGTGAAACCGCCTGGTTCGGGCTGTATAGTATGATCTGATTATATAGTGCTCTAGCGGAGAGCTTTGAACTAATTCCTCCAATGAGAAATTCATTTCTCTCCACGGAGCTGGAGTCCAGTGGGCTTCTGACGGAGATTATCAGCCCTTTCTTCGCAGAAGCCCCAGAGACGTTGATTAATTCCACTCTCCAGAGGCTCTGGGCAGGCTCTGGGCAAGCCTTCCAGGACCACCGTCCGGTTTCGTATAATTTTTCTTTCCGTCTCTGAAGCTATATAAACCTTTCCGGGATCCCCAAGTGATCGCCCCTTTGCTCCTAGTTTGAAACAGTCGATCACAGATCACCTTGTCAATCACATCCGCAAGCTCTCTGATCACCGCTCACTATGCTCTCCCTAGCCAAGCTCACCAGCCTTATGGCTCTGGTGCCTGCCGCGCTTGCGTGCAATGCGTATACCGGTGGACTGCCGACGCCGACGTCGACTAAGACCAACAGCAAGGTCATTGAGGTCGCGGCCGGTGCTACTTTTGATGGTGGATGGGCAAAGTACGACCGTGGAAGCGGCGCCTGTAACGAGCAGGCTGAGGGAGGTAAGATATATACTTTCTCACTCAACCCCCCCTAGGCCATCCCGCTAACCACCCCAGGTGACGCTGATGCCGTCTTCCTCCTCCGCTCCGGCGCCACCCTGCGCAACGTCATCATCGGCAAGAACCAAGCCGAGGGTGTGCACTGCGATGGTCCCTGCACCCTTGAGTTCGTCTGGTTCGAGGATGTCTGTGAGGACGCTATCAGTGTCAAAAATGACAAGGCTGGACAGGAGACCTGGATCATTGGTGGTGGTGCGTACCACGCCAGTGACAAGGTTGTCCAGCACAACGGCTGCGGAACCGTGAACATCATCAACTTCTACGTTGAGGATTACGGAAAGCTTTACCGTTCGTGTGGAAACGTGAGTCCCCCCTCCCCATCCCCAAGCATTTCAGCCCAGTTTACTAACAACTTAAACAGTGCTCTTCCCAGTGCAAGCGCAACGTCTACATTGAGGGCGTGGTAGCCAAGAACGGCGGCGTGCTTGCTGGCATCAACTCCAACTACGGTGATACCGCCACGATCAAGGACAGCTGCTACGACACCGCCCACCCGTGCCAGATGTTCACCGGCTGCAACAATGGCTGCGAGCCCGCCAAGGCTGGTTACTGCTCTGGATAAGTTGGTTGTGTGGAGCTCGGGGGTTGAGGGAAGGGGTAGATCAGGAGGTTGTTGTGGTGGAGGGGGCGGATTCTGTAGATAGTAAATTACCTGCATGTCGATGGCGGGGGAGAGGAAACAATGTCATTGTTCCAATCAGGCTTATGCACTGTTGCAATATGAGAATTACTGCGACGATGGGCTGGCCAGCTCGATTCGCCTCCTGGCTTAATATACAAATGCACGTGGGGACAATAAGTTAACCTATACAGTAACCATTCAAACTATCAACTATACTGTTTTAAAGTATATACTTTCGTATGTATGCCTAGTAGCCCGACTAGCCAAACTGGCGGCAGACCCTGGCGCCAGTGCCTATGCTTAGCGCTTGAAGATGCGCAGCTCCACCGTGCGTAAGACGTAGTACGAGGCAGCGGAAAAGCCAAACCCCAGCTCGAAGCCCAGATCGCCGCCAAATGGCGCAGTACCAGCCTGAAGCGCAATGGGCCCAACCCACCAGGACTGGCTCATGCCCGTGACCATGCCGACCACACCGCAGAAGAAGGCGAGGACGGCGGCGATTCCAGGTGGGAGTTTGTCGCGGTTATCATAGTCCTCGACGTTGTATCCGGCAAAGCTGCGGCGGAAGACAAAGTGCTCTGTGAGAGCGACGCCTTCGTAGATAGCTAGCCAGTAGCCGATGAAATGCATGAAATTTTCGAGGACTGCTTCGAATTGGCTGTAGCCCGGGATGGCTATGGCAATGTAGGCGCCGGTTGCGATGACTGTCCAGACGAAACGAGGGATATGGCGCGTCCAGCTTCCCATGATCATGAGAGTTAGGGAGACGGAGTAGATGTTGGGGCAGTTGTTTGCGACGACAGAGAGGGCGAGGATAATGAGGCAGAACTTGCCGAACCCCCCCAGGTGAGGGAAGAGGGTAGCGGCTAGCAGACCTCCAATCCCAGACTGCTCGTACCCTTTCTGGTAGATGTTGTCACCACCGTTCAGGGCCGTCGCCGTCACAATATACGCCCCTAATAGCTCCGTAAATAGTAGTGTTGGTAAGATTCCTAGCCATGTCGCGAGGAAGATCTTGCGGGGAGAACGCTTGCTCGGCTGGTATACAGTGTAATCCGCCGCGAAGGCAGTGTAGCCAGTCCCAAATCCGAAGATGGTGGATCCGTATGAGAGAACCTTTCCTAGCTCTGCCTTGCCGCCACCCATGGGAACGTTGACGAAGTCGCCAGATTTTGCGAAGGTACCCAGGAGGATTAGGAATACAATGAAGGTAGGAATCCAGCTCCAGTGTTCATACTCGTGGACGACTCTGTATCCGAAGAAGACGATAACCAAGGTGCAAAAGGCGATGATCAAGATGCCCGCAAACCCAGGCACATCGTTATTAACTGCATTAATCAATTGAGCCCCGACGATAATATTTGCCGAGGCCCATCCAATACATGCCAGAACGTTGAATAGAGCAACTGCAGAAGATAGATGGTAAGAGGCGTGTCAATTGATTAGGAAGGAATAAACTTACTCAGTTTGACACCCCACCATCCGAAATAAAACCTCGAGAGCACCATCTGGCGCAGCCCAAAGGCCGCACCGAAGGTAGAGAAGAAACAGACAGTCAGGCACGAAAGAAGGTTGAAGAAGATAATGACCAACGCCGCATCCACAAATCCCAAATCAAACACTGCTTGGCCCAGCACCCCAATTGTGAAGGACGGAACAACCATGTTGGCGGCCAGCCACTATGATAGATGCACAATAAATCAGAGACACTTAACGTAGTGATAGTCATGAGAGGGAAGGTAAAATTGGGTGTACCATGGTTCCAATATTCAAGTACGACGTGTCCGTCCGCTCATCCTCCGGGACTCTCTCAATTCCTCGTACTTCGACTTTCATCTTCGTTCCCATCCTTGCCAGCTTTGCATACATCGTGTTTCCCTTTTCTATGTCCTCGCCATGCAGAGCCTCTGTAGGTGTTATGGTAATCGGATCCATTGTTTCAAATTGCTGCTGCTCGTCGCCGGCGTGCTTCTCAATATCTTTTCCAAGTGTTCCGTTCATAGTCAATTCGGTTCTCAAGAGGTTGTATCCAAATCAAAGTTCAAACTATCCAAGTACAGAGAGGATCTAGGCGTTCTTTAATATGCCTACAGTGTGAGAGCCGGTAAGTGGCGGACTCCGACCCACAGCCCGACTCGTCGACTCGGGTGCACCATTTGGGTTAGGGACGGCCAGAAGGGTGTACTTTGATGTCAATCAATATCACCATCGCAGATAGGGCTGCAATTGGAACAAGTTCCATCATGACGCATTCAAATCCCGCAATTCATGCGGGTCACCTCGGCTTCTTTCTTTCTCTCGTGGGATTTAAACGTGTTGCTAGGGGCGATGCTGCTGCAACAAGCTTTCCCCTATCTTCTCCACAATGTGGCGTTGTGGGCGAGGGCGGTGTTCACCGATATGTGCGGGGTAAAGACAAGCTCCCGCTCGGAGATCGCCAACCAGGCCACGCTGCAGAGCAGGACCATCAATTCTCAGAACATGGAGATCTAGAACCTTTGATATTGGCTGGAATTCCTTTGGTAGAGCTAAAATATCATTCAGAGCAGAATATTGGTCTGTAAATGTACGTGCCATTCCTAATTCAACTGTCATTAGCCAAATGCGTCATGAAAGTTAATATAAATGGATTTCGGAAGAGACCGAAGAATCCACATACATGTGGCATTCTGCTGGGACATGACTCTAATAGAGTGCTGTCTCAAACCCCAGAATCATCGAAATCCGGGGTAATAAGTCTTCTAGGTAAGACCAACCGGGTTCTGGGACCAAGGAGCCAACTTTCCGTGTTGATCTCGTACGGATGGGATCTTGGGAGTTGCTAAATCTCCATATCACTGAGGCGGGATCAGCCTGTTGTCGGCCACAGGAAGTTGAATATCTGCGGGCGCGTAGCCGTAGAAGTATTGTATGTATTCATGTTGCGGAACGACAATTATCATCACACATAGCCATGTAAAGTAGTATTCAAGGGAATTGTGGCATCTGTCAAGTTTCAAATATCATCTGAACAATGGACAACAATGGAAAATGAATAAATGTCGAATTATTCATATGCATAGTCTCAATCATCTAAAATAGGTTTAGCGCCAGGTGCTGGTTCCGCTCTATTGCCGGGTGACGGATAATCCTAAAGCCGTACCGGGGTTGGAGTTAAGCGCAAGGCCTCAAGGTCAGCCGTCGTCATGGCCAGGTCTTGAGGAAACCATCAAAGAACGATAACTCTCAACGCTTCTGTACAATCCCATCGCATTTAATACCTGAAATACCCGCGACTCTATTCGCCTCTCGAGCAGACTTATCCTCAGAACAAGCGCTGTAATAGCGTAAAGGCAGCTAGTCAAACGTATAGTAGCTTACACCGGCGATCAAGGCAACTCTCGATAGAACCAGCCCCCCCAACCTCGAACTCTACGACTCTGAACACCTCAACCACCACCATGGCGAACCCCCTCGACACAGATGCCGGCTCTGAGCTTTTCAGCAGCTACGAGGCTGAGCTGAAGCTGGTGCAGGCAGACCTAAACCAGAAGCTCGACCAGATCCCAGAGCTCTCCGGCGAGCCGCGCAAAGCTGCCATCTCTCAAGCCGAGCGCGCATTAGAGGAGGCAAACGAACTTGTGCGTTACCCCACTCCCAATCCCTCTCTGTACCTCAAACAAGCTGCCCAGAACCTCAACTAACCCCCTCCCTAGCTCGACCAAATGCGCCTCGAGAAATCCAACATCCCATCCTCGGCGCGCACGAAGATCAACCAACGCTTCCGCAACCACGAGACTGACACCGATTCCGCCAAGAGGCGGCTGGCGAACCTGTCGAATGACCGCGCTGCGCTTTTCGGCGCTCGCTACGCAGATGACCCGAATGGCGGGGATGTGCAGCTAGAGCAGCGACAGCAGCTTCTGAGCGGGACGGAGCGGCTGGACCGGTCGACGCAGCGGCTGCGGGACAGCCAGAGGCTGGCGAACGAGACGGAGGATATTGGTGCGAGCACGCTGGCTGATTTACATCGTCAGAGGCATGTGATCGATCATACGCATGAGACGCTGCTGCAGAGTGAAGGATATGTGGATCGCAGTGTTAAGACGCTAAAGGGGATGGCAAGGAGGTGAGTTCTTTTTCCTTTTACAATTATTATTACGGGGAGGATGCATGTGGAGAGCGAACGCAAGGGGAGTATTGACGCCCGAGCTGATTTTGGTGATAGGATGGCTACGAATAAGATTATTACGATTGCAATTATTACGGTGCTTGTCCTTCTTATTCTTGCAGTTATCGTCAGCAAGTTTAGGTAGATTGGGAAAGTGCGGGAATGGGATGTATATATGGCGTGGATATCATGCGTGCGTGAGGATCACCCCTTTTAAGGGGGGGCGACGCCTTCTTTGGAGTTCGAGAGTTTGGAGCCAGGTGCGATGCGATAGTTTGACGAATCGAATTCACTCTTTGCCTATGGGATTGTACGATTTCATTCGAAGTGCCGCGCGTTTGTGGAAATAAATGTGGTGTGGGACGATGTGTTCACAGCGCAAGAGTAAGTGATTGTGAGGCCATTTGGACCCTTTAACCACAGAATGGGAGTCTTTTTGTCAACAATGGGCAGTTCTAACAACATGCCACTATTCCAATTTCCAATCGTCCCATGGCCCCCCTCCGTCCCTATTTCATCCCCCCTCTTCCCTCTTCCGTCCCTTTTCATCCTAAAAAACACACATCCCAGTGTGTCGGTCCCATACACACAAATCCCACCACCACACACACAACACGACGCACCTAACAATGGCACCACTCGCCCAACTCCTCACTCTCCCCCTCTTTTCTCCCAACACCCCTCCCGTCAATTCCCCTCGCTTCGGCTCCGTCTTTGGTTCCGGCCCCAACGCAACCCTCTCCTACTTCTACCCCCTCCCCCCCACCGACCCAGCCCGCGTCGCCTTCTCCACCGGCACCTGGCCGCGCGATCGCGCCACCGTGCCAAAGACAATTTACGAGTGCGATCCGCCTCCATCGCAGGGCTTCGCGTCGCGCATGTACACCTGCTTCAATGAGGAGATTGACGTCGGCTTTTCGGGGGATGTGGTTGTTGTGCCCGGCGCAGAGTCGAAGGAGGCAATGAGTATCAAAGAGGGCGGGATCGCGGCGTCAAAAGTCAAGGTTGATGCTGATGGGGGTGCGCCGGAGCGGATTCGCGATTGGCAGCTTAAGAAGGCGGAGGAGTCGCCGAAGTGTGATGGGAGGACTGGAAAGGCGGTTGAGTCGCTGCATTGGGGGGCGTGGGAGCATAGTTGCTTTGATGGGGGGAGTGAGTGGGCTACGCGGGGACGTAAGGTGAGGGGGGAGGTGTTGAGGGAGAGGGCGGAGAGGGATTATCAGATTAATGTGCGGATTAAGAGGATGTGGGAGGAGAAGAATGAGGAGGTGAAGGAGATTAAGAAGTTGGGTGACGGGAGGGGGAAGGAGAAGACTGTGGAGGAGAGGGAGGAGCAGTTTTGGAGGGAGAGTTTTGATATTAGAGAGGAGGGGAGGGAGGTGGATGGAGATTTGGAGAGGGAGTTTGAGAGGAGGATGAAAGGGGAGGTGTGGGGGTCGTTTGTGGAGGAACATTCCAGTTGGCGAGAAAGGGATGGCGAGTGTGAGGAGGATGAAGAACATGAGAGGCCCAGAGAATGCGAGAAGGCAAAAGCGGCAGAGGAGCCAAAAGAGGCAGAAAAGTCAAAAGAAGCCGAGACGCCTAAAGAGTCAAAACATCCAGCACTAGGCCTCGGAAGATCCCACTACGACCGCCCCATAGCCAGGAAGTCGAAGAAGATCAAGCCGGCCGAGATCAAGGTCAAGGAGAAGAATGGGAAGATAAAAATTAAGGTGAAGGACGGCCATGCAGAGATTAGGGTGAAGGGCAAGGATGGAAAGACGAGGGTGAGGGTTAAGGATAAGGCGGGAAAGATTAAGGTGAATTCGGGTTAATGTGGAGTGGTGGTTGGCGGTGATCTAATAATGTGCTTTATCATTTATGTTTGGAATTTTATGGTTTTTTGTCTTTTAATACTTAATTGGGATTTACTGGTAATACTTACAGAGCTTAGATTTGTTTTAGTACACTGCAATGCACTAGGTCGAGTTTATAATGTATACTGTCCTGAGAGTTATCACATCGTCCATTGACAGCTACAATACACACCCAAGCCACTGCTTTCCAATCCAAACAACACCTTGGGACCGGGTTACCCTACAACCCCCCAGACAAATACACAGAGACACACACAACCTTACAACTAAAGAGAGGAGTTTCTTCTTCGATCATCGACTCCAAAGGGTGATGGCATCCGGGATCAGGCCTCACAACGGTCCAAATCATACACCACATCCCCATCCAATTCAACCCTCGCGATATTCCACATCACATGGTCTACAACCTCCTTCGCTCTCAGCCCCATATGCTTTACAATCCAGCCATCCGCCACAAGTTTATCGGCAATCAAGCGTCGATGACACCGCCAATGAACAGCCTCCTCGCACATAAGCACAACCCTCCTCCCTTTCTTTGCTTCCTCCGTCGCAACCGCCTTTACCTCCGCTATGCCCGCTTTGAATTCCGCGGTGGTCATATGTGCCGCATAATTTTTTAGGTCTGGTACGAGCATTTCCCTGTGTTTAAGCACGCCCTCCATATTCTCCCTTCGTCCTCCGAGCGATATTCCAAGCCAGAGATACTCGATTCCGACTTGCTTGAGTTCAAAGCTAGATCTCATCTTATGGAAGTTAAACTGCGGGCTGGCCTCCGAGGTTGGGCTGGCACGAATGTCGATGATGTAAGAGACGCGCATGAGTCGGACGAGCTGGATAAGGCTGGGGAGTGGGAGGGTGCTGTGGCCGATGAGGAGGATTTCTGGAGGGTCGATGGCGAGATCAGCATCAGAGTCCATCTTGTGGCTAGCTTCGGAGTCTGCGACCTCGCGCGGCATGGGAGAGTCAGGGTCGGGGCCCTCGGGGCCTTCGGGGGGGTTCACAGGCTCGCCGTCGACGGCCATAGGTGATACGGTACGGGAGTTGACTCCGAGAGCGGAGAAGTCGGGTAGGACGGGTGATTCTTCTTCTCGGGCATCAGGGAGAATTTCGGGGAGGAAGCCAAGGACTGGAGATGGTTGGCAGATGTCAGAGAGGTTGCTTGGAGCTACGGAATATTCGCTGGCGGGATGGGGCGAGTCATTTCGGATTGAGCGTGGATCCGGGCGGGGGTCTGTAAGTCTGCTTCGTCGGGCTCGCTTCTTCCGTGGGGGACGCTTGTCTTTGGGGGGCTCCTCTTCTGGGGAGCTGGAATTGTATGAACGTTTCTGGTTTGAATTAGAAAGGCGCAGGCTATGAGGGATGTGTTTATTTACCATTGTGTCCGGCCTCAAGGGGTTACCTCTTTGAAAAGGTGATGCCTGCCGGTCCCACTGCTGTGGCAACAGAATGTCTCCTTTTTGCTGACTTATGATAAATACTGTTTATTTGATACAAAGGTCATCAGTGATGAGTATGGATAACTGATGTTCATAGTTGTGGCTCACATCCAAGTAAAAACAAAGTGACGAGTGAAAATGATGGCTAATGTGGCCGACCCGAGACGGCAGGAGCGGATCTGATAACTTCATGTTTCGGAAGGAGCTACTCTCAAGCCTTTAAGAACAAATATGGAAATCACGACTGTTGTATCGCACTTTCCGTAATCATAAAGTCTTATAATAGCCTCGGGACTAAGGCGGATACGTCTTCAGATATATGAGACTCGAATATCCGACATAAATGACTCCTTTCAACAACTATAAACATGCCTCCCTTCATGGTGATAACTGAACAACAGCTTACAGAAACATGGATTGCCCAACACGTAGCTCTGTGTGTCGGTCAACACATAGGCTTTCAGGCGCCTATCGCTCATCAATGATATTGGCGTAAGTCGATTCTTACCCCTGAGCAAAAATAATAACCACACCACGACGGTGACAACCCCAGCGGTGACAAGACCATGACAGTGACAACATGTCTATGGTGGCATGATACACATCGGCAGCAAGCGCCACAGAGCCTACCATAACCTCATAGCCCATAAGAACGCCTGTCAATATATTGACAGTCTGTTCCAGACCATCCATCCATTCTGCCATTTCCGATGCTCTTGGATTAGCTGGTGTATGCAGCGGATTGCATATTATATACACTCGAGCTTCTATCGCTCGTGGCAAAGTGAAGTGTTTGGAGGCACCCTGGGCATATCATTCTGAAGGAGCCCTCAAACGATTACTCTAACATCATTCGGCGCATGGCTTCGGCGCGTGTTCAACTAATTCTCTTGATTGTGCAAAACGCGGTTATATATATATATAGTAAATTCATTTTATCTCACAGAAAAACTGAGATGTCTAAGATTCCCATTTCTCACTTTGCACGCATCTTGCCTTCGGGGGTCCGCTCCCAGACGCATTACAGCGCGAGAACGCCCCCCGAACTCCATCATCCCATCACTTTGCGCACAATTCGCCTTGTAAAGAACCCATAATCCCCATTCGATTCACCGTCCTCGCAACTACCTGAAGCTCTCCTCCCTCTACCCATTAATCTGTCCGACTACGATGACGACGACGACAACGAGAAGAGAAACGACGACAACAAAGACAACAGGAACGGGTATATCTGTACATAAATTTGCCGCAGATCCTCCATGTGGGGGTGGCGCGGGGTCGATGGAAATAAGCGTGGCGGCTGAGAAGGAAGGTGGTGGTGAGAAAGGGGTAGCAGTGAGAAAAGGGGGCGTGGTGGTGAGAAGACGACGATAGCAACATGCCCACGCCATCTATCCACAATTCCGGTCTAATGTCGCTAGATCATATCCTGTCTTTAACCACTCCGACAACTTTTTCATTTGTCCTGGAGTTGGTCGTGTAGTCTTGGTGGCCAAATTTGATGCTACTGGCGAGCGAGAGAAGCACACCAAGATTCTTCCGCTTTTAAACGTGAAAATGATGGTAAACGAAATTGAATCTCGTCGTAAAGAGCCATCGACGACGTCTGTAACGGCCTCCCATTGACAAGTGACATAGTCCAGAGACACAGTATATCACCGCATCCACACAATACACAGAATCTCACTTCCAGAAAATAATACAAGTCTCGCATTATCCTTCTATATCTACCCCCCCCCATCTACTCACACTGGCCATCCCAACCTAGCCATCCCATATCCCAAACGCCGCTCAAAAATCAATGCCGCTCACACACACACAGAGGCGCACTCAGCGCCTTCCAAAACAAAAAGAAAGAAATAATGAAAGTGTAAGTGTAGGGTATGAATGATACGGTACAGTAATACAGTATATAGATATATCGTTATTCAGGAAGAATACTTCAAATGCCCGAGATGAGCATAGCACCATACCCGACGGTGATGACGACGAGTAGAGTAAGGACACTGGACGGGACACCACGGCTGATGAAGTGCTTGACCTGCAAGTAGCGTTGTCCAGTCTGGGAGTCTTCCATCATAATAGCAGCTATGTCGTGTTAGCTTCATCCATCCAGGGGGTACTGACAACAGAAAAGACAAAGAGAATGGGTGGTGGGACGACTTACTCATATTCGGGAACCCACTAGTAGGCAACCCCATCGCAGCACTACACATCAACGCCCCCCCCATAACCAACAAATTCGGATGCGGGTTCTCCATCCCCACCCCCACACTATGCACGAGCGGGAGGATAATCAGCGCCGCGACGGTATGGCTAATAAACGTCGCGACCACCAGAATCAGAGTCGCGAATACGACAAGCAGGGAATAGAGACTCAGTCCCTCAACAGCCTGCGTGATGGACGCAGCGATGGTGTGAAGGAGGCCGGAGGAATTAACTGCTTTCCCCAACGCCAGACCGCCGGCGGCGAGGATGATGATGGTCCAGAGGAAGTTATTGAAGTCTTCCTTTGTGAGGATTCCCGTTCCAAAAAAGAGGACAAGGGGGATGATGGCTACAACGCCCATATCTCCGAGGATATGTTCGAGCTGGTGAGATACGCACCATAGGATAATGGTACCTATCGTGACGAGGGAGATGAACCACTGGATCCCCGAGAAGGGGTCGCGGACGGGTCGCACGGGGACGATGGTCGTGCCGCGGCCCGGTTTGAATGTGGCGAGGAGGAGGATCCAGATGAGGAGGAGGGAGATGACGCCGACGGGGATGGCGATGAAGAACCATGTCGCCCAAGAGGGTTGCGGTGACATGATGGCGAGGGCGATGATGTTCTGTGGGGATGCAATGGGGGAGAGCATACCGCCTACGTTTGAGGCGAGGGCGATTCCCAAGATGAGGGCCTTGGACATATTCGAGTCGGAGGGGAGGTTCCGCAGCATAGGCTGGATGATGGAGAAGCACAGCACCGGCGCGGCGACATTGGAGATCCACATACTTGCGAAAGCGGCGACGAACATGTTAGTGACGAGCACGGTGCGGGGGCGGGTGCCGGCCTTGGCGAGCACGAGGGTCGCGATGCGTTTGGCGATGTCGTATTTGGAGAGGGCGGCGGCGATGGTGAAGCCGCCGAGGAGGAGCATGATGACGGGTGTCCACATGGCGCCGAAGATGTAAGCGGCGGCGGGTTTGGCGCCGAGGCGGTGGTGGGGCGCGTCGTCGGAGCGGACGACGCGGAGGATGACGCAGAGGAAGGGGATGATGAGGGAGGTGACGAAGAGGGGGATGACTTCCGTTGCCCATAGCAAGCTGACGAAGACGAGCATGGCTAGGCAGTTCTGCTGCTCTGTCTTCTCCATGATTGGGACGAAGAGGAGCACGAAGAAGATGGTAATGATCAGGAGCAGCATGAGCATGGTGCTGCTAAACAGCCACGCGGGATAGTACATGCGTCCCACGGGTGTGTTGATCTCCTTCAAATCCGCCAGGCCCTCGTCGTCGCCCTGTAGACGTGCATGCGAGGGATCTGGATCAGCGCCTAGCAGAGTCCGGCGAATACCCATATTCGCGGCCTGGGCCTTGCGTTCGATACCAATCATCTCACGCCAGACGGTGTTGCGCTCCCAAACGACGTGCTCGCGCAGGTGCAGACGCAGCTCCTTCTTCGCCAATGCCATATCGCCCGCCGTGACAACGTCAGCGTAGATAGTCTCCATCTTTGAAATATTCTCCTCCACGTGCTTGATCGTCGACGGGCGGAAGACATACGACGGGGAGACCGTCTGGCTCATATATTTCTCCCTCAGGTTGCGGTCGAGGATTTTATCGTACTTCTTCAGGACCTTGCGGAAACCGGTCTGGTTGAGCTGGATGAACGACTTGAGCTCGCACAGCTGCACGTACAGGCTGACGGTGCTCTTCTTCAGGGAGATGCCCGACGAGTAGTACAGCGAGAAGGCCTCGTCGGCGTAGTCGTCGTAGGCGGCGACGCTGCTACGGCGATTCAACTCCGCTGTCGAGTTCCACATCTCTTCTCCGCCCTGGGAACCGCCCGCGTCGGACGGCACGGTATTCGACCGCCTGACTCCCGGCTTCGGCCTGTTCAGCGCAGTCTCCTCGTCGTCATCGTCATCGCTATCATCGGCATCATCCGTCGTCATAGACCTTGTCATAGTGCTCGTCGGCCGAGCATTCCTCGCCGAGCTCGACCTATTAAAGCTAGTACGCCGTCTCGGGGGTCCTTCATACGGCCCATCAGACGGTCCCTCCAAGCCATTCTCCTGCATCTCAGCATCGTATTCCTCCTGCTGCGCGAGCAGCTCCGAGATCTCGCTGAAGATTTCTAGCTCCTTGATCTGGTAGAAGCTGCTGATCTTCTCGAGCTCGACGTCGAGGGCGCGCGTGAAGATCTGGTCGGGGTCGACGTTTCCAGCGAGGAGGGGCGATGCCTCGGCGTCGGTGGGGGCATGTTGGCGGTTCGCGTTTTTCTCGAGCTGGTATATCCTAATTGTCAAGTATCAGCAATCATGTCTTCCTCTCTCTCTCTCCATCCCTCGACCTGGCACGTATCCGCGCCCAGGTCCTCGTATAGGCCACACTCACAATTTCTTGAGATTGCTGTATGCGATGTAGTGGCTACTCCAATCCGGCACGGCATTGAACTGTATACTATGCGAGAACTTCATCTCGAACTCCTCCTCTCGCCTCGCGAGCTTCTCAACCCTCTTGGCAAGCCGTCTTGCCTCGCGGGCTTCGAAGTCGGTGGTGGTGGTTTTCTCGCGGCTGCTGAAGTCTTCGAGCTCGTACGCATCCGATTGGCCCTCGTTGCGGCTCTTGCTGTGATTCCTGCTTCCGTTTCTATCGTCGTTTTGCTTCTCGGTATTGGTGAGCGGTGTTAGAGGAGGGATAGTCCCTCCTGTCGCCAGTTTCGCGGTTTGAGGGGAGGGGATTCAAGCTGGTGTCGTTTGGTCCCGCAGTCGGGTTTTCCTTATTCCCGGCGAATATCGGCGGGGAAATGGAGTCGGTATGGGGCAGTTTGGCGTCGTTGAGGATATTTGAGGTTGTATGTACTTCCGTATTCCAATAAATAAGTGCGTCAGAGGTGTGGGATTGTGTAATTGTCGTGGTTCGTCGTGGTTAGTAGTGGTTACCTTTCTCGAATCAGACATTGGTCGTGCCTTGAAGACTGCGGGCTGGGAGTGGGCTTGGGGGTACTTGGGAGTGGTATGCGGGAGCTGTGATTCGGTGGATGGGTGGTGGTGGTGGGTTGATGGTTGTTAGTGGTGGGTTAGTTGGTGGTTGCAGTACATAATGGTGGGCTGGGCGGGGCTGGGCGGGTGAAGGAGCGATGGTGTACTGTATGGGTGTGGCCAGGCTGTATGGGCTGTATGTTGACCAGGGTTCTTTTCCCTCTAATGTGCCTCTAAATGGCCTCTAAATGTCCCTCTAAAGCCTCTAAAAGTCTTCTAAAGTCCTCTAAATGGCCCTATATGGCCCCTACACCCTACAGCATGCAGTATGCAGACATTCCGCTGCAGCCACCAACCCATCCATGGTATAAATCAGCCGCCGCCACCGCCATACTACCCCCATAGATTCCCCAACCCCCCTATCCCCGCTCTCCCTCACCGCACGTGGGGAGTCTCGTGAGGTGTCCAGCTGTCGTCGTTGTCTCTATATTTATATTTGCTTATTGCTTAGGGCTTTGTATATACTTTGCTAGAACACTAGAATACTAGAATATACATGCGATTCTAGTCGAATACACTCCACATCGCTCATGGGATTTCACACTATCGCACTATCACACTTTCACACAGGCATCAGCTTCAGACAGGCATCAGCTTCAGACGAACACTTCAGATAACACCTCCAGTTTCAAGCTATTTTATACATCCAAACCTCTACCTAAAACGCCAAAACCAACCCTACAAACGCAGCCCCTAACACTGCTCCCTCTAAAGCCATCTTCCCCATCCTCCCAGCACCGCCTTCACAGCCTGTAATGCCGAGGGTGAGATTATGGTCTTGTGCCGCAAGGCTAGCACACTCCGTGAACCCAGATAATGTCCAGTTTTTGTTTACCCGACAGTATTGACTATAGTACAGTACACACTGGTTAGTATGTCTCGTCGAACTTAACTGAAAATCTGGGATTTGACACGGAAAGAAAAGAAAAGATGAAAAAACATACGTGCATGCATCTGTATAGTAAATCGGCTGGTCCGGAGCACAGCATGGACTCAAATCGAGATGCGTCCCGAGCGACAACCCACAGATAGGACCCTCCTTTACAAGCGTCGCATTCATTTTTGCAGTTATGGAATATTTATCGCACACGGCTCCAGTGCTAGAGTTTTGCGCGAGACATGGAGACACAATCGAGGAGAGTAACAGGACGGCGTAGGCCGAGGTTGAGGCTGAGGATAACATCTTGGACTATTGCGCGCGTGCAGAATACGATATAATACAGTAATACAGTGGTGTGCAGACAAGCATTATATAGAAATGCTTCTCCAAATATCCCCTCTCTACACCGCAAACACACCTTTCAAATAGGAAGGAACTACGAGCATTACGCGCTCAGAACTGTCTATCTTGTTGGAAGAAAGTCCAAAATAGGATATTGAGAGCCCTTCCAACAAATCCTACAGCGAAAAGGTGTCTCAGCCTTGACTAGAAGATCCTAGTGTTGGAGGGCAATTGGGGGCAGGCGGGGATCCCGTTGCGGCTGTAATTATCACTTTGGTAGGGAATGCACCAGTCGTGACTGGTGACAAGGGCGATCCCAACAGCGTATCCACCTGCCCCCTGGGGGTACGATCAGCGTACAACAACTAGCTATGTAGGTATATTGAGAAGATGGGGGGAGCGTAGAGGTTCTCTTGTGCGAATAGGCATGTAATATCTAAGAAAAAGAATTGAGTAGAGTTGATAGAGATGCTATAAACCTCACAGCCTAAATCGTCGGGTTCTGCTAGATGAAGGAGATCTAGCAGAACCCGATGATAGAGGCAGCGAGGCTTCGAGTACCTCTACCAACTCCAATTAAAATTGCAACGTATCAGAATCTATGCCAGCTTTAAATATGAGGCTACTAACATATGATAATGAAGTTGAAAGTTTAGATTAGGAGGGGAGGGGGGAGCGACTAAATGATAAACCCTGGGGTAGTCCCGAACCTTAATCAACCATACATTCACAAAATAACGATTTATATCACTCTGAAATTGTGTAGTAGAAAGAGCCTTACTAGATAAATGAAGAGGTGGACCGCATAGGCCATGGAGCAGAGAATGGAGGGGCAGGAAGCAAGCCCAGATAGTAGCCAGGCAAAAAAAAATGACCAAAAACATACAACAGTGGGTATTCGCTGGTGGTCACCCACCCAACTACTAATCC